>JAUPMG010035615.1:0-14484 GCA_031762675.1 Pachysandra terminalis | reverse complement strand
ATATTTGAATTTGGGGGAGGGGATAGGGAACGATTGGAGATGCTCTTATATGGCTTCTAATTTTACTTCTTCTCACCTGGGTTATAATTTCCGAAAATGATGTCGGCGATTGCTCGACCGCCTTCGGCAACACGATAACCAGCCCAAAGGATGGCTGAGATCTTCGGATCGTCCTTAGCGAATGAGATGTCGACGCAACCGGCTGAGAAAATCACAAGAATCACAGGGCTGGTGGATGCATTAGCCACTTGGGTGATGAGAGATTGCTGAAAACCAGGCAAGTTGAGGTCAACCCTGTCCAAGCCCTCAGCCTCTATAGATAGGTCTAGTCCGACGAATACAAATGTTGCATCAACCCCTTCAGTGACCTCGACTGCTTGACCAATATTTGCGTTGGATGTACATTTCACGCCGATGCATCCTGGTGCATACACCACATCTCCATACTGCGAGAGAGCTCCGACCGGTGTTGAATAGCGGCAGGCAAGGCCACTCTTGACTAGAGGAGATGAATAACATTAATATAACCAGTTAGAAATGAGAATAATCCTATATTTACAAATATATACTACAAGAATTGAATACCAAATTTGAACTTACGTGCATAATTCCCAATCATAGCTACGGTAGCATTGGCATGGGGTCCAACCACAGCGAACCTCTGCCGTATCCTGTTGAAGTTCAATGGTAAGCTATTGTTATAGTTCTTGAGCAAGACAATGCCCTCTCTTGCCGCTTCGGCCGACGGCTCTAGGTGTTGTGGAGAGCATATGTTATTTTTTCCAAGCCCCGAGTAGTGACCGTTACCGTCGAACCATCCCAGCCTCATCAAGACAATGTACAGATTCATCAACGAGTCATCCATATCTTCCTCGGACACCTTCCCTGTCTTCACTGCATCAGTGGCATAGTCAGGGTAGAACTTCCCACAGTCCAGATCAAGCCCTGATGATCAAAACACCAAAAGAAAAAGGACAAACATTGTTGCTATACATATCTAGGAAGGTAGTGTACTAAAACTTGCAGAGTGTCTAGAACTTGCCTGCTTTCAATGTTTGTGCGACCGCGTCCGATGGTGTGTCGTTAAGAAATTTGTGTCCATCTACCATGACTTCGATGGAATCGCAATCGGCAACGATGTACCTGCATGGATGTATATGATATATTATTATTGAACAAGTTTCTGCTGGTACACTAAATGTTATAACTAGGAATTGTGATAATTAAGACTAACCCATGAAGGTTCCATATCCCTCTAATTGTTTGATTCAATAGCCTTGGATCTGCACATGTTGGTATGCCGTTCACTCGATTGTATGAACACATTACACTGGCAACGTCGCCCTCTTTCACACACATCTCAAATGGGTATACGAAGGTCTCGGCCATATCCCTCTCAGTCACCTATGATGAATCAAAGAAGAACAGCTTATATGTGTTCTTTGTAATTACAACCATTTTAATTAGTTCCTTTTTTCAGTTAATTTTTGTTAGCTATTGTTACTGTAATTACCTTGGCGTCGAAATGATACCGATCGATTCCCTTCCAATTATCAACATCATAAGCAGCATAGTGCTTGCAACAAGCTGCAACCTTGAGTGGTCTTGAATTGAGATCCTTAGTCTTCTCATAACCAGCCACATCTTGCAAGCCCCTCACATAGTTAGCTGCATAGCGCCCAACCACGAATGGGTCTTCCCCCGCAGTTTCTGTAATCCTCCCCCACCTTGGATCCCTAGCTACATTAATGGTTGGACTCCAAAATGTTAATCCTGCTAACCCTAAATTATGCATTGCTCGCGCCTCGTCCGATACAGCCTGCCCAAAAACACTTGGAAGAAATGATAATGTGAGTAGTTCATCAGTATATTTCATGAAATTTAAGTCCTAAATGTATTTTAATTATACCCGGCCTATGGTTTTCCATAAGGTCTCATTGAAGGAGGCTGAGGAAAGGATTACTGTGGGAAAGCTGGTCGCCGCAGTAACATCTTTGTCGAAATGGGTACCGGGTCCAACATCAGATACTCCATGAAGAGCCTCCGACCACCACTGATAACCGGGGAGGTTCAAGCGCTGCACGCCTTGCGCTTGATTGCCGAGCTGCGCAGCCTTCTCCTCGAGTGTCATTCGGTCCACCAAATCCTTGGCTCGGACCTTGTATGGCAATACGGGATCACAGAATGGTAATGTATTCATATTGGTTCCCATAGTCCCAAAAGCAGTAGGGTTGCAAATTCTAGTTTCAGCATTTACGACGGAGTAGAATTGAGAGAGAAGGAAAAGAAAGGAAAACAGAAGTGAAAGGGAAGCCATATTGTGTTGTGGAATGCTTTGTGATTAGAATGACATGAGTTGGGGGGATTTATAGGATTCAGGAGCCCCTGTAAGAGACAAATGAATCTAAATTTGGAGGTAGTTTTGGATCCAAGCTTGTGAATTGGTCTCATCTTGGGGTGACAAAGATATGGTCATCCAATGAGTAAATTTATGTGCCATATTTTAAGGGATAAAGACTAGTGGTAATGCATTTTTATCTTAAGAAAACCATTTTGTCTAATTTTGGATCTTCTATTTGAATTTAGTCTATCTTTGTACAATCCTGCTTGTATGTCACTGGCATGCCATAAGGAGAGAAGTAGGCCTCATGACCAACTAGATCGAGGTGCATTGGCTTCAAAAGCAAAGAGTCCGGTGCCATAGAAAAGCTTCCGGCCGTTTCAATAAAAAACACGTCCACGGAAAAAAAATTACAGTAGTTTAAAGGGAAACAAGGTGGTGAAGTAGAACAAATTGATAAATATTACACAAAGAAATTAACAGGATCGATATAACAATCATATATCAATCATACAGAATTTGCATTTGAACAGATCATGATAATAGAGAATATTAGATATTGTATATGTGGTGTTTTGCTCTATATCATTCAAGAGGCGAATCTCTTCAAGGAAAAATCAATGCACAAGTTTAAGACATAACTCAAGGTACAAGATCAAGGCATAACCGGAAGGTGGAGACGTGCTGAATATTTGATTGAGAAGAAAATGCTTGATTTCCAGAATTAGATTAGGTTGATTTATATGTATTAGGATAGGATTTGATTTGAATTTATTTTTATCTTTATATTTTTAGTTTTTCTATTTAAACCCTATGTATGATCCTCTTGGGAATCACCTTAGAATTTCTCAATGAAATTAGTTTGTCTTCATGGTATCAGAGTAGACGATCTACCTGTACTGACCATCCCACCATTAGATCATCCCTTTCAGGTGGGCGGTATCATTGTCGTCCACCAGGCACTGCTATCTATGAGCGTAAGCCATTTCTCTTATTAGTTTCTTTTTTTCTTTCTAATTAGTCCCCCATATAGTACTATTATTATATATTTTTTTTAATTGAACCCAAGCTCTTTATCATGTTTGTTGCCTCATTGAGCAAAGATATAGTCAAATCTTTTCAATCAGTGATGTTTTCTCCTCCATCGTCAAGAAGAATAGCCATGTTTAGATCTTCAAAAATCTCAGAATGCCTTTATCTTAAAAAAAAAGTAAATCGTCCCTCTGAATGTGGTTGCATTGTTCACTTCTTCATAAGTATTGCATATGTTGTATCAAGGTTTTTCATAACCCTTCATTATATGTTGTTGATTGTGTATTGAAAAAAAAAAAGGAAAGAAAAAAAAGAAAGAAAAGAAGGCGAGAGAACAAAATTAAAGAAAAATGGTGTGGCCACAAAGAGTCCACTTGTTTGGCCCATGAGGCCCATTTCAGGACTAGTGATCCCTTTTGGCAAAAGACCAAATGCAAGATCCCGATAATCCTTTTTTTAAGGTCCAAAGATGCCGTTTTTTAAGGCCCATGACCCCATTGGCAATGACCATAGGCAAGTTCACGGAGCTATTGGCCCAAAGAGGCCCATTATATTGTTAAAGAAGCTACTTGGCTCACAGAGGCATTGATTGATAAAAGTCCATCTTCTTTTTGACTCATTGAGGTCTAGTCCATTGAGGCTCGCATTCTTTTCTCTTTGATCTCCATATAACACATCAACAAAAGTACATGATCTATTTATTGGTCTATTTATTGGTATCAAACTCATGTAGATTTTTCAAATCCTTATAAGTTTGAGGGAGAGTAATAGAGGATGTTAGATATTGTATATGTGGTGTTTTGCACCATATCATTCAAGAGGTGACTTTCTTCAAGGAAAAATCAATGCACAAGATTAAGGCAATTGTTTGATTCAATAGCCTCGGATATACACAAGTCTTTTTTTTTTTTTTGGAAGGTAAGTTCCATTATATAAAAACAAAGATAAAAGAAAAAGTACAAAGCAAAGTCCCGAGGACTAACAATGGCAAATCTGCCAAACAAGACAAATATCAAAACATCCCAAGATGCCGATAAGCAAAGAGTAGACACATAGGCCAAAAGGAGGGCCAAGACCTATGATCCCATAAGAAGTAAACCCAAATAGTGAAGGAAGCCCAACACACACGGCAAAGCAAGCAGCCATGAGAACAAACAGAGTATGCCGGTGCAGAACACAGCTGAAATAGCAGCACAACAGGGGACAAACGTGAGACCCCCCCACCGAAACCCAACAGCACCACAGAGCCCGGAAGCCAAAGAAGCCCCGAAGCAACAGGGAACAGCATAATCACAAGGACAAGCCAGCAAAAACTGCGAAAAGCAAGCCAGGCAAAGCCAAGTGTTAATGCATACGTGGATATGTTTGAATTTAATTAGATTTACCTTGTGTTTAGTTATCGTAACTAAGTGAATGTGGGATGTAATTAGTTAGATAAAAATAAATAAGTATAGATAATTATCTTAATAGATTAAGGAGTATCTAGGAGTTGTGTTGAAGGAGTCTTTAGTTTAGATAGTTGTGTTGAAGGAGTCTTTTAGGTCGTATTGAGGAGGAGATGTATTTAAGTGATGTTAACGAATGAATGCGGAAGCAGAATATTTAATCTAAGTTCGTGTTAAGGAGGTGGCTATCCTCGAAATAGTTGTTATTTCTTTAAATTGCAGAACCAAAGAGAAAGGTTCGTATCAAAGAGTTAGGGTTTTGGTTCGGCATTGAAGATTTTGGAGGGTTTAGGGTTTTGGTTTGCTTATCTTCTCTGGTTCTTCTCTCTCTCTCCAGTAGGAAGTGGAGAAGAGAAGCTAGAGAGAGAGGTAAAGGAGTTTGTACCCCGTTTTGCTTTTGTGTTTTTTTTTTTTCCCATAAACGCAACTAACCGACGTTTTGTACCTCACGCGTTAACTTCCGCGAGAGGTGCACGAGACCCTCGGCTGTACACGTGACCCAAATCTGCGTACGGAACAACCAATGGTGTAGCTACTTTAGAACAGACGAAATGCTTTCTTACCATCGTTACCTTCTCCCCATTTGAAATGGAACTTCATCTCCTTACAATTTTTTTTTTCTTTCTCATCTTCTTACAGTACTATTGAAATCTAAAAGATATCTGGGATGAGTCTGAATTGATTCCTTCTCCTGCAAATGATTGAATGCTCTCCGGCGGGTAAAAGTTCGTAAGCATCCACATCGATAATGCTAAAGCTCTTACAAGCATTTCTCTTGAACGTCACCACTTTAGCTTGTCCGGCCCTCAAGAACACTCGTTTGAATCCGACGAGCCGCTTAATTGGCGCATCTTCAACGTTAGATGGCGGGACTGAGTACAGCATCACAACATTCGGCCCATCTCTTTTTCCGGCGTTTCGCACTTCTACTGCAACCTTCACCACTTGCCTGCATCTCGAGTCTTGCACTAAGATAGCCGGGCACTGATGCTGACTACCGTCAACAAAGGTTATCGGTTTACATTGTTGGAGCATATTTAGATCGATTGTAACAAGCTTTGGTGCAGACTTAATGGTGTATGTGAAGGTTGAATAACTCAGTCCATACCCAAATGGGTAGATGGTGGAGCCATTATAGAACTTGTAGGTCCTTCCAGGGTAGCCTAATTTAGGATCTGGTCTGAGATGCATCGACGTCATCGGAAGCTGGTTTACGTAGTCACCGGGGTACCATGTAATGGGAAGTCGACCACCTGCCATTAATATTTTGTCACAATCAAAAGGTCACATACAAAAGATTAAGGAAACTGTTCTTATATTGCTTCAAACTTTGATTGTGGCCTACTATATTACTTGTTAGGTGGAGACGGATGCTACTGAGGCATTCGAGAAGGATTGATAACCTTTATGGGTCGAAGGGTATAATAGTAATTTCATTCACTGTTATATTTGGCCCTAACTACGGAGTATTTATTATACTTTTGTGATTGCTCTTTGTATCACTTTTATGAGCTTTGGAGTAGTAAAACCTGATGTGTATCTGTGGATGTAGGCGTACTATTTGCCAAATTAAACCATGTAAATCTGTCTTGTGCGCTTGATTTTTTCTTCTTGTTTATCTTTCTTTCTTAATAATTACTTCTTCTCACCTGGGTTATAATTTCCAAAAAAGATGTCGGCGATTGCCCGGCCACCTTCAGGACCAGGATAACCAGCCCAAAGGATGGCACAGATCTTCGGATTGTCCTTAGCGAATGAGATGTCAATGCCTCCGGCCGAGAAAATCACAAGAATCACAGGGCTGGTGGATGCATTAGCAATTTGGGTGGTGAGGAATTGCTGAAAACCAGGCAAGCCGAGGTCTAGCCTGTCCAAGCTCTCGGCCTCTATCGATAGGTCTAGTCCGGCAAATACAAATGTTGCATCCACTCCTACAGTGGCCTGGATTGCTTGATTGATATTAGTATTTGATTGACATTTCACGCCAAGGCATCCCGGCGGTGCATACACTACATCTCCATACTGCGCAAGAGCTCCGAGCGGCGTAGAATATCGGCAGGCAAGACCACTCTTGACTAGAGGAGATGAATAACAATATATCAAGTTAGAAATTTGAATAATCCAATACTCTAAAAGCTTAAGCTGTTAGAGAACGATACAACAATGTATATCAAATGGTACACCCCCAGCATGTGGAGGCTCCGCATAGGAAAGATATAAGCACCGACCTCGGGATTCGATTACTCGATCTCCAACTCTGATACCATGTTGAGAACGGAAGAGGATCTTCTGTTAACAATCTTGTTAACATGACAAAATGAAGGGTAAAGGTATAATTTCACCTTTATAATTTCACTTTCATGAAAGCAGTGAAATTACACCTTTACCCATCATTTTGTCCTGTTAAAACAGGGTTGTTAACAGGCTTGTTAACAGAGGATCCGTTCCCGTTGAGAACCACTTACTCTAAGAGCTTAAGCTTTTAAAGTAGCTGAGTCAGAATGACTAAGATAAATCTACCAACTAGAACTTACGTGCATAATTCCCAATCATAGCTGTGGTAGCATTGGCATGGGGTCCGACCACGGCAAACTTAGGCCGTTTCCCATTGAAGTTCAATGGCAAGACATTGTTATCATTCTTGAGCAAGACAGTGCCCTCTCTCGCCGCTTCAGCCGATAGCTTTAGATGCTGTGGAGAGCATATATCATTCTTTCCAAGCCCGGAGTAGTGACCGGGGTTCCCGTCGAACCATCCAAGCCTCATCAAGACAATGTACAGATTCTTCAGCGAATGATCGATCTCTTCCTCGGACACCTTCCCTGTCTTCACTGCTTCAGTAGCATAGTCAGGGTAGTACACCCCACAGTCCAGATCAAGCCCTAATGATCAAAACACCAAAAGAAATTAAAGGACATAATAAGGCCACATTGCTATATATATCTAGGAATGTAGTGTACTAAAACTTGCAGAATGTCTAGAACTTGCCTGCTTTCAATGTTTGTGCTACCGCGTCCGATGGTGTGGTGTGTCGTTAAGAAATTTGTGTCCATCTACCATGACTTTGATGGAATCGCAATCGGCAACGATATACCTGCATGGATATATATGATATATTATTGAACAAGTTTCTGCTGGTAGAGTACATGTTACAACTTATAACTATGTATGAATTGTGATAATTAAGACTAACCCGTGAAGGTTCCATCTCCCTCGGATTGTTTGATTCAATAGCCTTGGATCTGCACAACTTGGTATGCCATTCACTCTATTATATGAACACATTACACTGGCAACGTCGCCCGCTTTCACACACATCTTAAATGTGTATACGAAGGTCTCGGCCATATCCTGCTCCGTCACCCTGGCGTCGAAATGGTACCGATCGACTCCCTTCCAACTATCAACATCATAAGCAGCATAGTGCTTGCAACAAGCTGCAACCTTGAGTGGTCTTGAATTGGGATCCTCAGTCTTCTCATAACCTGCAACATCTTGCAAACCCCTCACATAGTTAGCTGCATAACGGCCAACGACGAATGGATCTTCCCCCGGTGTTTCTGTAATCCTCCCCCACCTTGGATCCCTAGCTACATTAATGGTTGGACTCCAAAATGTTAATCCTGCTAACCCCAAGTTGTGCATTGCTCGTGCCTCGTCGGATACAGCCTGAGACCAAAACAAAATTGGAAGAAAAGATGATGTGAGTAGTAATAGACAAATATTCGAGAGTATGGTAATACGGTTGAGATGATGCTTTAGTAGAGTGCTTAAAGGAGAAGATTGAGACGGTGATTGAGATGCTGAAGATTTGATTTAGAAGATGATTTGAATTTATTTTTATGTCTTTTTCTTCTTAAATCCACAATGGGTTTTCTTTGTAATCACCTAGACATTATCAATAAAACAGTATCTTTTCAAGCAGTTCATAAAGGTTTGATACAATTTACATTGTAAAGTTACTAGATATAAGAAACTGAAATATATTTCATGCAGTTCAAGTCCTACTACTCAAATGTTGTGAACAAGATTTTAACAATACCTGGCCTATGGTTTTCCATAAGGTCTCATTGAAGGAGGCTGAGGAGAGGATCACTGTGGGAAAGCTGGTCGCCACCGTAACAACTTGGTCGAAATGGGTACCGGGTCCAACATCAGATACTCCGTGAAGAGCCTCTGACCACCACTGATAACCGGGGAGATTCAAGCGTTGGACACCTTGCGCTTGGTTGCCGAGCTGTGCAACCTTCTCCTCGAGCGTCATTCGGTCCACCAAGTCCTTGGCTCGGACATTAAACGGCAATTTATCATCACAGAAGGGCAATGTATTCATATTAGTCCCCATCGTCTGAAAGGCAGTAGGGTTGCAAATCCTAGTTTCGGCGTTTACGGCGAAGTAGTAGTGAAAGAGAAGGAGCAGAAGGGAAAACAGAAGTGAAAGGGAGGAAGCCATGGTACCGTTTGTGATTAGAATGACATGAAGGGCGGGGGGGTTGTGGGGGGCGATTTATAGGATTCAGGAGAGACTGAAAGAAACAATTTAATCTAAATTTGGAAGTAGTTTTGGTATCAAGCTGGTTACTTACTTGCTCTGATCATGTTGGGGGTTAGAGCTGATTCAGCTCTTTTAATCAGTTTTAAGACAACCTATTTTGTCTAATTCTGGATCATGATCTTTTTGAATTCAGTTTTGTCCGAGAATTATCTTGTTTGTGTTGTTTATAATTGCATTCTAAATATGAGAAATTTGGTGATGTTTGCGAGTAAACAATATGCACTAATTTTCCTCAAATTCGTTAATACCGGCAATTAAATCAGTTCCCACTGTTTTCCATTGAGGCTTAATCAAATTATCAAAATAAATATTAGCTATTCAGTTAATGAACACAAGGGTGCTCGAAGTAGAGAACTAACAGAACATGAGAGGAATCAAACTACCCACAACAGAACACAAGCGTGAACAAACTAACCTTAAAAGCTCTCTACCGACGCCCCCATCAAATCACACATTCTTATAAAGGAAAATTACACTAACCCCCTCATAGTTTAAAATTTTGCCAAAATTTGGGTTTTGGATGGTGTGGATGAATTCGAAATGAGGTTTTCTCGGAGTGAATTATTCCACGAAATAATTGTACGAAATAGCTGAAATATTTTTACTTTGTTCAAAATTTTTCAGCCGAAACAATTTATCAACGAAAATTTCTGCCAAAATTTTGGATATTTTTGCAGAAATAAATTCTAAAATATAGCTAAAAGCAAAAAAAAAAAAAGAAAGTAAAAAACTCCATTTTTTTTTTGTTGAAAAAGATTTTAGTAAAAAACTCCATTTAAAACTCTATAAATAGCATCAAATTCTCATTCTTTTCACTAATTTGCCATCAAATTCTCATTCTTTCACCAATTCTAAAATCTTGCCAATTTGCCATGAAAAAAACTTTGCCCTCATCTTAAGGAAGAACATTAGAAACGTTGTTGAATACTATTTTACTCTATAATTATTGATGGTTCTGTAATAACTATAAACTTAGGCACTTCCAAATTTATTTTGCAGTAGTTGCAAGTGATAATGCAATTAATATTTTATTAGTTATAGATATTTTTTGCTTGCCTAGTCTTTTTTGTTATTGTTATTATTGCAGGAGATTATACAATCTTTGGGAGTACTATTAGGGAGGAGTTGATATTGGGTACATTATTTTATCAATTATTATATATAATAGATATTATTTTTATTTTTTTTTCTTTTTCATATACAGGTACACAAATGGATTTTGTACCCTCGTAAATTGAAGGAAATAAAGTTTAAAATTTCAATTTAAACTTTTATACATTGTATTTTTTTAGATGTTAGAATTTCAATCCAATATATTTTGGATACTTATATACTTTTTTGATGTTGTAAAATAAATGTTATATTTATTAGTTGTAAGCTTTTGTATTATTTCACATTATTAATCAAAATATTATTTGTTACTTTTTTTTGAAATGTGTATTCATAAATAATATATATTTTAATGAAAATATCCCTTTTTATTGGCTAACTTTATTATTTATATTTTAAAAGTTATTATTTAGTACTTATTAAAAAGAAAGAAAGAAAAAAGAAATTGGCTAAAATTAAGTTTATATTAAAATAATTTTAATAAAAAAAAAGTAAATTTATTTCGGTGAAATATCCAATATCCAAAATTTCAACAAATTTCAGATCCTTATTTCGTTCAATTATTTTAATCATAAAATTGTTTTCAACCGAAATATCCGAAGTTTCGATTTCGTTTGACCTCCTTGATATTTCTACAACTGCAGTAAACCTTTCTCAAATTTGACAATTAATATTGGCATCTCCTGTTCAGAAACAATTGAACTTTCTCGAATTTGACAATTTACATTGGCATCTCCCGTCAAAAACTTAAGTTAAAACGGTATTAACTTATGGGATGAAATGACGAGTATGACTCGTTTGAAACTAATACCTTTACGTGGGAAAACGGAGAAATCTGAATGACGAAAAAACCTTTCTTCCTTCGACCATAATTTTTTTACTTTCCATTTTTACTCTTCTTCAAGCTTCTGACTGTCGCCAACTTCTACAGAAGCAAGTTTCCCTTTTTAGTCCTTCTTCAAGTTTCAGATCGTCACCGGCCTCTATAGAAGCAAGTTTCTGACTACTTATTTACTCTCAATCTCTATCTATTTCTCTTCCTGCGCCCGAGTCCTATAATCTCTCTGATAAGTTCTATTCCTCTGTCTTTTTCTCTCTCAGTTTTCGCTATTCCTAACAGTAGACGTGGTGCCGTTACACTAAAGAGAGTGACCTCCATTGCAATGACCGAAATCACTCAGAATCACAGTATTATTTTTTCCCTTTTCGTTTCTATGGTTAGGTTGCTTCACTGACCAAGTAATGCTAGAACCCAGGACTGGGGAGAATCAAAATCGCCTCTCATTACAGACTCTCCAGATATTAATGACTCTTCTAAGAGCCCTCATTATAGATAGAGAAGCATCAAAAAGAGAATAACATGATTACTATACATGTGAAATACACAACATTTTGTATATCTCAGCTACATATAGAAGTTGCAGACTTGATAAAGATTGAAAAATGAATTGTATTGATGCTTCTCTGTACTTGTACTCAGTTGTATCAAGTTGATCAACCTTCTATCCTATTGCAAGCCCTTCCATCAGTGCCTCGCGTGATGGGCTTGAGACGATCCAAGTGTGTGCATCGTTGAAGGACGGAAGAGATTTTCAGCACAAACTATTTTATGGATTTGCAAGGAAGGATCATCCGTCCAAATAGATGATAAACGAAATGAAATCAAATGAATAAAGAGCATTGACCGGTGCGACTTACCTATTGAGTAGGACTCACCAGAAGCTTTGAGAATGCTTATCGCTATTTTTAAGCCACCACTTGTATCTTACGTATGAACACTCACAAAGAGCTTGCATGTATCACTTGCCATTTCTTGGGAGATGTGTTTTTTCTTTTTATGATAATCAGGGTGCTTGGACCTGTTTGTGCGCATCATGACTAATCCTTAAGTTCTGAAGTTAACGATCGGGTAAACTTTCAATGATCTCAAGTAACATAGTCCTTTGCAAGAATCGAACCTTAGACATGGTGCTTCATGAGACACCAGTTACAAGTGATTTTCAGAGAATGTATTGTAGAGAAAGAAGCTTAAGGTGATGCCTTGTGCGATAGTGGTGAATTTGGATTGAAAGACAACTTATAATAAGAATAAAACGAATAAGAATAAAACTGGAAAGATGATCGGGTCAAAGTTATCTTTCATTACCTTATTAACTAAGATACGGATAATTTTGTTCTTTTATGTCCAATTTATGCTGATATCAGCACTTTTTGTTTGGAAGAGTACCGAAGGGAGGTTAGTGTTATAAGTAGGGCTGTAAATGATCCGAGTCGAGCCGAGCCGAGCCTTGCCTAACTTGGCTCGGGCTCGTAAAATTTGGATCAGGCTCAGGCTTGGTTTAAGCTAGGAAAAATTTTTCGAGCTCAAGTTCGCTAATTTTTTAAGGCTCATGCTTGGCTCACAAAAGCTCGGCTCGTGTTTACATAAAGAATTAATTTTGTATTTAAATAAAATACTAATAATTAAGAATTTAACTTAAACTTGGCTCGTATTTACACGAGTCATTAATTTTATATTTAAATCAAATGCTAATAACTAAGTATACGACTTAAAGACGGCTCGTGTTTACACGAGTCATTAATTTTGTATATATATATATAATACTTATGATACATAAATTTACATATCATATATGACCGAGCTGATCGGTATAAGCTCGTTAAAATAAAGAGCCTGCTTTTGGGCTTTGGCTTGGCTTGTGAGCCTAAATATTGAGCTCAAGTTCGGCTCATACGAGTCGAGCCCAAGCCGAGACAACCCTATTTATAGACCCGTACTACTTGACACTCAATTCAAACCCAGATATTGAGCTCAAGCTCGGCCGTTGACAGCCTTATTTATAGGTTAGTACTATTCCGTACGGTTTGGTACTAAATTCAAATCCATCCGTCTAATAAACAGGTTGAAATAATCAAACCTATACCCAACCTTCCTTAATGTGTTGACCTACGGCGTTTAATTTTATTAAATTTTTATATAATAAATATGATTATAAGTTGTAATGATATTTTGATTTAATGCTCATTTTTTCTTTATAATCTTATTTAATCTCATGTAAACAACAATAATGCAATATAACCTACAATATTTTACTTTACTTCCTTGATGCTCCAACCTTCAATAGTCCATTAATTGAACTTTATAACAGAACTCCAGCTCTCCGATAAAGTCTATAGCAACTTAAATTCAGGTTGGTTGAAGACGTACGACATGGCAATCGATTTGTCTCGAAGTGCTCTTTGCAAGGTACCATGATGTACTCAAATTTTGCAAAAAAAAAATATCTGACTTTATTGTTGATGGTCCTTATCAAAAAATAAAAAAAAAGATTTTATTTCAAACAAATAAAAGGCCTTTTTGCTGTCGGATTTATGTGGAACCCCGAGGACCCGCCATAAGGGTCATATGGAGAAAAGAAAAGAGAATGGAAAAAAAAATACCCTAACCCTTATATATATATATATACAAAAACAGTAAAACGTATAGTATAATAACTCGATGGGCCTGATGGGTTAACCAAAACTTGACTCGTTTATTTGTAAGTTGAAAACACTCAACCTAAACCCGACAGGAGCGGATGCTAGCCATCCTTTTAACTTCACCTGTGGCTGGCACGTGACGGTGGACCCCACGACAAAAATAAACGGTTCTAAACTCGTTTTTGGACGGACGTTAGTCCTTTCGTTTCAGGCTTTACCCAAAACAGATTTCACGTCCTTTCTTCCCCTTCACTCTCCTTCCCAATTTCAAGAAACACAGTCCAAGAAGAACCCATTTTAGAGAGAGAAAATAGAAGAAAGATGTTGTTTCGGGTTTGCAGAAAAAGTGCAAAATCAAATTCAAAGAGAAGAATCTAACGTTTTAAGTCCACTCCAGAAAGGAAAGTGTTCAAGGAAATTCCTCAAATTTTGTAGAACAAGAAGATCCAAAAAAAGGAGCCATATCATATAAAAGTAAACACTTTATGCTTAGCTTCAGCTTTTTGTCCAAACCAAAATTT
>JAUPMG010035605.1:0-14484 GCA_031762675.1 Pachysandra terminalis | reverse complement strand
CGGCTTTTGAGGAAGTAAAGAAGAAGTTGACTTCAACCCCAGTGCTAGTAATTCTGGTCAGCGAAAAGAAGTTATCATTTTATACGGATGCCTCATTGATGGGTTTGGCGTGTGTTCTGATGCAAGAAGGACAAGTAGTAGCCTATGCATCTCGGAAACTCAAGGCTCATGAGCATAATTACCCTACTCATGACTTGGAGCTAGCTACTGTAGTGTTTATTCGTCACAGATAGGATATGAATAAAGTTCTCCAGAATTTGCTGGGAAGGCTGAAGTCTTTCATCACATTGCCATACTTCTCTTTGATGGCTCAAAACTAATTGGAAATTCAGAAGATACCATTTCACCACCGACACTAACACTGTTTGTAGGAGGGAGCCTCTCTTATACCTGGCCTTATGAATCCTTGCCCCAAAGAATGTTGGCAAGGTCAGAATAGCCAGAATGAGGAGTAGTCTGAGAGACTTCCTCATCATGAAAGGTAGCAGCACCAGGGATATCTTTCCCGGATATTAAATGTGGATCATTAGCGGGCCCACTGTTAGGCTCACAAATCCCTTCGCTAGTAGGGATGACCTGTTGATTGACTGGTAAGGGTTCCTTAAAGGGGGTAACGGCTGATGTATTTCCTCGGGGAGAAACAACTGACACTGACCCGTCGGCATGATTGGTGGTAGTAGGAGAGGGTACTAGTGAACTGGTCAACGAAGGGTTTCCTTTGAGATGGGGATCTACCACGACCAAAAGTCTCGTTGCGAGTAATAAGTGAGAGAACCTTAGAAAGTATCCGGAGTTTCTCTCTTAAGTTGTTAGTCAAGAAAAAGGAGAAACGATAGAAGAAATTATGAAAAATAAAATACCAAAGGTGTGTGCAGGAAAAGAGAAGGAAGGTAGAACTAGATACCTCCGGATTTGGTAATATGGGAGCATCAGGGTGATGAAGCTTTCACTTAACGTATGGGATAGGGGGAGTTGAATAGGAACCTAGCATTGTTGGATCATGGGAAAATCGACCCGAAATAGGGGAAGAACACTCCCCGCGATTTGTAGCAGTATTTTCTTCATCATCTAAAGAAATGGGGATGTGAGGTGTTTTCTTTGGCATGTTCCCGATCAAGGGAGCTCTCCAAGAGAAGTTTTCTTTGGCAGTATTTCCTAAATATGCCCAGGATGGTTTCCTGTAGGATCTGAATTGAAATCAGAAAGAAGACTCATTGGTAGTATCTGGGAGCTCTCTAAGAGAAGGGAGATCGGCTAAATAGCCAGTGACATAAGGAATGTTAGCCCCTATAGATGAAAAAGAAGCAGAATGTGGACCCCCTGTTCAGTAACTTTCAAAAAATATTCCCCTATTAGATATGGAGAGAATCGATGAGGGAGACACCGCATTAATGTTCTCGAGGGAAGGCCTCAACGGTGTCTCAAATTCTCCATGAAGTACCCAAGGCATGGAAGGTGTCTGATGAAGGAAAATTGGCTCTTACCAAAACCCTTCTTATTAAAGTTGTCTGGGAGTCCCTTGCTGAAGACCCATCATCGATCGATCCTTCGCTATTAGATTCATCCGATATTTCGATCCCCTGTTGTATAGGCTCACGGTTTTGATGGGAAGGTTCAGCCAAATGGGAAGGCTCGTCTAAATGGGAAGGATCGGTATGATCAGAAAGTAAAAGGAAGAGAATTTAATACACATGGAGTTGGGTGAAGGAAGAATAACTAACAAGAGTACAAAAGGCAAGAGGTGTAGTGAGGTACTGTCACATCCCAAACCTAGAGATCTCAATGGAGTCCCTAAAGATTTGAAATAGTAACTCTCACCACATTCCACATGGGAGTGGTAGTCAATACATTGAACACATTACGATAATTATAAAAATCAAGAAATAAAATATCATAATAATATTCCATTACATAAACAACGGAAATAAACTATCCCTAGTCTCATGCTTCAATTAAAATCCTACCTACTACTAAAATCTGAACCTAACTATTGCTAAAATCAAAATAAACCATAAAAGCCAATAAATCCTACTACAAATTCTACTGACATCAAATATCATTATTCTCATTATAGCTAATATATTCTTGGTATTCGTGTCCTTCATATTGATCATTATAGTCTAGTTGTCCTCCATCTGTAGATCCAGAAATATGGTTCCTTAAAAGCGTAAGCTACACTTAACTTGTAAATAAACAAACCAACAAAATATTTAAGAATGAATTAGGGATAAATCCACTATCCATTGGTATTCCCATAGACAAATAAAACATTAGTCAATGCAACAAAAATATATGAAGTGATGTAAAATGCAATATGATATGCTGGTTCAATTATTAATGAATGTATATAATCACCAAGTGTGATTCAAGCACAATCAGTTGTAATGAAATATGCATGATGTTTGGCATTCGAATAGTGTATGTCCCACACTAGATCCAACCCCAGTCTATTCTAGATGTCATCGTGAACCATCTCTCGTATACAAGGCCCAAGAATAGGAGGTTATTCTACCTCTCGGTTATTGTAATCTCCACATCACAATACCTCTCGGTTATTTCCATAAATTCTAGAATAAGGGAAATATGGGATCAAGTCAGTGCCTTAGACTAAATCATAATCTAGATGCTTCATAGGCATATGTTGTGCAATGTGTATTGTTCAATTGACTATGACATCACTTGTGTTAGGAACAAATGTAATATAACTTGTAAAATATAAACGTAATATGCTTTAGATGAATTAGAATCCAAATAAAAAATACATATACCAAGGCAACATAGCCAAAGTTCCCTAAATAGGGAAATTATGCATAATACATATCAATTTAAGATTCTAACACCACAGAAAATCTCAATTAGATGTTTTGAAGATGCTGGTAAATTTTCATCGAATTTGGACAAACTTACATATTTTCGGTCAGCCGACAACCCAACCGACAGCTTCGGTTGACCTCTCAGTTGACCGAAGTTCCTCGGTTGCCTACCTAAAAACAAAATCTAAATTTCACAGAGGTTTGGTTGAGTGCCGGTCGACCGAACATTCTCGATCGCCTAACCTGAGACCAACCAAAAAATCAAAGCCCTGACAATCAGGTGTTCGATTAATCGAGAGTCGACCGAAGCACGAGAAAACCTAGAAACTGATCCGAAACTCACACCTAAGTCCTTCAAAGACAAAATTGAAACAAAACATTCATCATAAAACCCAATTCCGAGAATTAGAGAGGTAGGCTATTCCATTCTCAAGGAACATGGCATATGTACCTATTCCATATCAAAAATAGAGTTTTAATTGAGTACTTACCTAGAATTATTGATACTGTTAAGTAGAACACCTTCTTCTTCTTCGAAGTCCGAATCTTCTGCAATTCTTCAATCTCTAGCCTTCGAACTTCTCCAAAAGCTTGCACGGTTGTTGTACTCTTCTTCTCTCTCTTCTCTTCTCTTGGAATATGATCTATACGCCCATGCCTTGTTGTTATATAGTTTTTATTCTCGGTTTGAATTAGATTAGGAGTCCTTGTTAGTTTAAACCTTGTATTTCTTCTCAACCATTAGGTTAGATTAATTATGCTCCTATCTAATCTTAACCATTGGATTAAGAGTCCTTGTTTTAGTTGAGCCAAGATTAATTCCCTTTTAATCCGAATCCTTATTAAAGTAGAAATAGTATTAATTCCTTATTAAATCTCAACCATTAGACAAGATTAAGAATTCCTACAAAATCCTAGCCCTACATTATAAAATATGAGAGTTATAATTGTGTGTGCTGTACTTAGTTTCCTACAATACAACTCACCAATCACAGCAAGTCAAAGTCAAACATATGAGCTAATTTACTAAACTTTTAACATAGTCCCTAATTTCTTATTAATTATGCATTAACCCTATTAATTTAGTTTAGGTTCTTACAATCTATCATCTCGAAGAAATTTCGTCCTCGAAATTTACTTACCTGGTTAGAAAAGTTGTGAATACTTCTCTCGAATATCTGCTTCTAGTTACCATGTCGCTTCTGATCTTCCATGATTGCTCCATAAGATCTTCAACATCGGTATTACTTTGTTACGTAGAACTTGTTCCTTCCGGTCCAAAATCTCTACTGGATGTTCTTCATAAGTTGCATTCTCCTTGATTGTAATAGCTTGCTAATCAATCACACATGTAGAATCTGGATGATACTTTATAAGCATAGATACGTGAAATACATCATGTACAAGGTCTAAACTTGACGGTAGTCGCAACCTATAATCCACTTCACCTATCCTTTCAGAAATCTCAAACGGTCTGATAAATCTAGGTGCCAATTCAACTTTCTTGCCAAATCTTAATACTCCCTTGATTGGTGGTACTTTGAAAAATACCCAATCTCCAACATTAAACTCCAGTTTTTTTCTCCTTGTATCTGCATATTTGTTTTGCCGATCTTGAGCTGTAACAAGTCTCTTTCTAATAAGCTTGATCTTTTTCATTGTTTGTGTAATAATTTCCGGTCCTAAGGAAATATTCGCATTCTCTTCATTCCAACACAATGGTGATCTACAAGGTCTTCTATACATTGCTTTGAATGGAGCCATTCCGATGCTTGCTTGATAATTGTTTTTGTAAGAAACTCTTCAAGTGCTAAGTGATCTCCCCAACTTCCCTTGAATTCAAGTATGGATGCTCTTAGTAAGTCTTCTAGTACTTGTTTCACTCTCTCCATCTGTCTGTTGGTTTGAGGATGAAATGACGAACTAAAGTTGAATTACTTTTCTAAAGCTTTATGCAAACTCCTCCAAAATCTTCATGTAAATTGTGAACCTCGATCTAAAACGATTGTGATAGG
This sequence comes from Pachysandra terminalis, assembly GCA_031762675.1. Lineage (NCBI taxonomy): Eukaryota > Viridiplantae > Streptophyta > Magnoliopsida > Buxales > Buxaceae > Pachysandra > Pachysandra terminalis. The sequence goes on along the minus strand of JAUPMG010035605.1, from coordinate 9,656 downwards.
TAGTCCATTTAAGCTGATTATTTCCTTCACATATAGCCGTGCCAACTCGTCCGTGTTCACAGTGATCCTTGCTAGTAGAAAGTGAACTAATTTGTTCAATCCATCCACTATTACCCAAATCATGTCATGATTATTACGAGTAGTAGGTAGTCCCGTAACAAAGTCCATTGATATGTGTTCTCACTTCCATTCTCCAATCGGTAGAGGTTGCAAAGTTCCCGCTGGTTTTTGATGTTCTACCTTTACTTGTTGAAAAATCACACACTTCTTCATGAATTGGTCAACGTCAATCTTCATCCTTCGCCACCAGTAGTATCTTTGCAAGCCATAGTACATATTTGTTCTACCCGGATGTATACACTACAAAACACAGTGACTTTGCTGGCGGTATTTAACAGCGGTCCTTTAGAGACCGTTGTCCAATGCATTTACCTCGGCAGTCTAAATGGACCGCCGTTAATACTAATATTCTTCGGCAGTTTTTATATAGCTCGCAACCAAAGAGAAACAATCAACAGCGGCTATATTAGACTGCCGAGTTACGTTAATTAGTTTTCGGCAGTCTTTTGAAGACCACCGAGTATAATTTTTATCTGTTGGTGGTTTATTAAAGACCGTCTACAAAGAGTTTATAACCCCACCTGCAAAATGCTTTCTCTTTCCCGTGCGCTAAATCCTTTCTTCTGCCCCTTTCCCTTCTGTTCCTCTCTTATGCCTCTCTCGTCGTCACTCGGCCATCGTCGTTGTCAGTCGTTTGCCGATTTCTCCTCGTTGCCGTACTCGTTTGCTGATTTCTCCTCACCGTCAGTCGCTTCCCTCATCGCTCGCCCCAATCGCTCACCCATTGAACGAAATCAAAGAGTTGTTACAGGTATGATCTTTCAAATTTCTTTTTATGTGTTGTGATTTATTATTGCTATTATAGGGCTTTCTACTACTTTATGCCCTTTTTCTCGTATGCTTTTCAGCTTTTGATATCTTATATAAAGATTTTAGGGTGTAATCTCAAGTTAATAGCACATGTTCTTTTTGGTTCCAATAACAGCGATCTAGAAGATAAAGTCCTAGAGGATGCAAGATAATTTTTTGTTAGAATATTGTTGTGGATTTTGCATTAGATGGTATTACATTTGATGTGAATCTTTTATGAATATTCTATTTATTTGGTCATTGATTTCTCTTGTTCATGCCAAGGGTAGCAAGCTGTATGGATTTAAATGTGATCTCATTAGGTTAATGAAGTTCATGTTTTCATGCCCCAAATCTGAGATATTGGATCTTGAGGATTCCAAGGGAATAACCTTCGGATCCATTACGTGGAAACGGATAATCAGCCACGTACTTAACCACATCCCGGTTAATCAGAGTCTCAAAAAAATATAACCAAGAACAGAGGAAGTCTCACAATTAAAAACTAAACATAGCTCAACTCAAGTATGCCAAGCTATAACCCACAAAAGTAAATAAAATAATCCATTACATGTTTCTGCCCGCTCGGGTCAAACCAAATTAATAAAAACTAAAATAAAGTATCACAGTATCCCAATATCTCACACAAAAGTTTCTCCTCTCCAGCCATCAGGTCAGACGAACTGATGACCTGTCAAGTTAAGGGTCAGCCGAAGCCTCGTAGAGATAGCCAACAAAATTACAGCAATTACTTTCATGCATGCATAACAATACAATTAATTCATGCATTTCAATAACCATGTAATATCACAGTCATATGTGTAGCATGCTTATCATCATACTAAAACTCACATAATAAAATGAGTTTCACCCACGGTGGAAGCACACCTGTAACCAGACATTTCCTTTAGGGACTTTCACCCACGGTGTAAATACACCTTTACAAGACCTTTCCTTTAGGGACTTTCACCCACGGTGGAAATACACCCATACAATACCTGTCCTTTAGGGACTTTCACCCATGGTGGAAACACACCCATTCAATATCATAATCCAAATCTTACAAACCATTTAATCACAAACAACCATTCATAAGTGTGGATACTACCTGTACCCTCATACAACATACAAGTCCACATCATAACCAAACACAAGTCAACAGCGGATACTACAAGCACCACTCAAACCAATCAATTTCCTATGCAAGAATTTCTAACTATTCCAATCCAACCTTGTGGTCCGACATTCATATTCAAATCATTAAAGTCAAGTTCACCTTATAATCCATCCAAAACAGCCCTATTTTCTTGAATTTCAGACCTTCCTCTACACTTTTTAATATTCCACCAAATCTACTTCTTTTGCACACAAACCAACCTCATAGGCACGTGTACAACTCCCTAAGGAAAATTTTCCTTTAATTTCACCCCATTTGGAGCTCGGCAGATCCTCAGTACCTACCGAGGGTCCTACCAAAAAACTAGGTAAATCATCTACCGAGGCTCGATAGATTATCCCGAGAGTATGCAGTTCTCTGGGATTTTCGGTTGATGTCTCGGTATCTACCGAGGGTTCTACCGAAGATGAATTTCAGCACAAATTTGGGTTTTTCACTTAGGGCTTCGTGCTTGTAACATAAATACATGTTTCTAAGGTTCTAAACCTCAATTTTTAGACTCTAAACAACGTACATGTGATCAATACTTCTTATATATAAAACCTAGTTTATACAATAGATTTAAACCACCAAATCAATCAATATAATAACATTGATCTCAGAATTCACATATGATTCGTATAAACATGTAAGAACATCAGAAAATATAGCAAATACCGGTTTAGTCACGATAATCAAACACACAATCATCACGGTATTCAATCAATTCTTATGCTACTAGATTTCTAGTCTAAGCATACTCCGATCCATAGATCATGCATCAAAGCCTATATCTATAGCGTTTATATAATGCATAAACATAACTACCGTAAGATCGAAGGAATCCCTACCTTGTTCCTCCTAAATCGGTTCTTTGCAGTTTTCAACAACAAAGATCACCAAATCCTTCTTCTGCCTTCTTCTTCTTCTTCCTTCTCTTTTCTTTTCTTCAAAACCAAATTTCTTGCGTTCTCTCTCTACTGATTTGGATGTGTGAAACAATCGGGTGGTTTCTCTCTCCCTACTTAGATGTTACGTGTGTTAGTGGGAAAATTTGTGATCTCTATTAATTCAAATTAGTAAATAAATTACCTAAGTACCCTTACCTTTGCCTAATGGGCTTATTCGGCAGCCTAAGAGTCTTATTCGAATTCACTGTGTTGGGTCCAAGCCTGGTCCACCTATTTCATATAAATTACAAAAATTAACACCAATTACTCAAATTCACATAAAGGTCCAATCCAGCCCCCTTTTATGTAAATTAAATCCTAAAGTTTAAAATAGGATTAACTACCATTTAATCATTAAATTAAATGGTAGGGTTAGGGTCACTATATTCTCCCCCCTTTTAGGATATTTTGTCCTCAAAATTTAGTACATACCTCGGTTATCGAATAGCGTTGGGTATAGCCTCCGAATATCTGATTCCAATTCCCAAGAAGCTTCTGCTTTGTCATGTTGATTCAATTGTACTTTCACTAGGGGAATGGTCTTTATCCTCAATCTCTGTTCTTTCTGGTCCATGATCCTTACCGGTGCTTCCTTATATGTCACATCATCTTCTAATGGTAAATCAGTCCAGTCGATGACATGCGTAGGATCCGGTTCATATTTCCTTAGCATTAAGACGTGGAAGACATTGTGGACTACTCCCAACTGATACGGCAAAGCTAGATGGTATGCTACCTTACCGATGAGTTCTAATACCTCGAAGGGTCCAACAAAGTGAGGCACTAATTTCCCTTTCCTTCCGAATCTCATCACACCCTTCATCAGTGAAACTTTCAAAAATACGTGATCTCCCACTTCAAACTCTAGCTCTCATCTTCTATGATCTGCATAGCTTTTCTATTGACTTTGAGCTACTAGTAGTCTTTTCCGATGATTTTCACCTTCTACGTTGTTTCTTGGATGATTTCTTGTCCAAGTAAGCTACTCTCGCCCACCTCAGTCAAACACGCAGGCAACCTACATTGCCTTCCATATAAAGCCTCGAACGATGCCATCCCAATACTCAATTGGTAACTGTTGTTATAGGAGAATTCCACCAAAGGGAGATGGTCACTCCAATTTCCCTTGGAATCCAATCACAAGCCCGTAGCATGTCCTCATGTATCTGGTTGACCCTTTTGGTCTGTCCATTTGTCTGTGCACGGAAAGTAGTGCTGAAATCTAACTGAGTGCTCAAAGGTTTCTGCAAGCTCGCCAAAATTTTGATGTGAATCTTGTATCTCGATCAGACACGATGCTAACTTTCGCCCCGTGTATTCTAACTATCTCCTTGACGTATATTCGAGCCAATTCATCTCTGGAAGTTGTAACCTTCACTGGCAAGAAGTGAGCCGATTTGGTCAGTCTGTCCACAATCAACCATATGGAATCACTTCCCCCTCTTGATTTGGGCAACCCGACTACGAAGTCCATAGTTACATGTTCCCACTTCCATTCTGCAACAAGTAATGATAGAAGTAATCCGGTTGCTCTCATGTGTTCAGCCTTGACTTGCTGACACGTTAGGTATCAAGTCACAAATTGAGCTACGTCTCTCTTCATGCCGGACCACCAATAACCTTTCCTCAAGTCCCGAAACATCTTTGTACTGCCAGGGTGAATGGAATACCTAGACCTATGTGTGTCTCCAAGTATCTCATTCTGAATCGTCTAGTCCTTCGGAATAAAGAATCTACCCCGATATCCGATCACTCCATTTGTCAATAACGCCCAGTTTGGCTTTGACTCATCTTTTTTCAACGATTATAATTCTAGATCCATTTTTTGTCCTTGCCCAATCCTGTCCATAATCAATGGTCTTACTACTCAACTGAATAATAGCCCGCCACTCTCTTTTCCATTAGCTTGGACATCCAGGTTACTGAAGCCTTCAATCAGACTTTGTTCTTGCACCAACAAATAGGATAACATATTACGAGGCTTCCTGCTCAATGCATCTGCAACCACAATTGCTTTACCTGGGTGGTACTAAAAGGTCGTGATGTAGTCATTGAATATCTCCATCCACCTCCTCTGTCTCATATTTAGTTCTCTTTGCGTGAACAAGTACTTCAAACTCTTGTGATCGGTGAAGAGTTCAAAGTCTTCTCCATAGAGATAGTGTTTCCACAGTTTTAATGCGAACAACATTGCGGCCAACTCTTGGTCTTGCGTTGGGTAATTACACTCGTGCACCTTGAGTTGTCTCAAGGCATAAGCCACCACTTGTCCTTCTTGCATAAGGACGCAACCTAAACCCATCAGTGATGCATCGGTGTACACTGACAGCTTCTTCTCACTGATTGGGATCACAAGTACTGGAGTCGTGGTCAGTTTCTTCTTCAACTCTTTGAATGCTGCCTCACACTTGTCATCCCAATTAAATTTGACTTCTTTCTTTGTCAAGTTAGTCAATGGGGCAGACTTCTTCGAAAACGCCTCCACAAATCTTCTATAGTACCCAGCCAATCCTATGAAGCTTCGAATTTCTACCATGTTCTTGGGTCTTTCCCAACTCAACACGGCTTCTATTTTGGCAGTATCTACTGATATTCCCTCTCTGGACACCACATGTCCAAGGAATTTGACCTCTTCCTTCCAAAAATCACACTTGCTGAATTTGGCATATAGCTGATGATCCAAGAGTGTCTGTAAAACTATGCCCAAGTGTTCCTCATGCTCTTCCTTTAACTTCGAATATATGAGGATATCATCCACAAATATAACTATAAACCTGTCCAAGTATGGTCTGAACACCTGATGCATCATATCCATGAACGTGGCTGGGGTGTTCGTCAAACCAAAAGGCATTACCACGAACTCGTAGTGACCATACCTCATTCTAAAAGTTGTCTTATGTATGTCACTGTCTCTAATTCTTAGTTGGTGATACCTCGACCTCAAGTCGATCTTAGAGAAGTAATGGGCTCCTCTGAGTTGATCGAATAAGTCGGCAATCTTAGGTAAAGGATACTTGTTCTTGATGGTGATTCTGTTCAGTTGTCTGTAGTCGTTGCACAACCTCATAGACCTATCCTTCTTTTTCACAAATAATACCGGTGCTCCCCATGGTGAATTACTCGGTCTGATGAAACCAATGCCCCTAAGTTCATCAAGTTGCCCCTTGAGTTCTTCCAACTATACCAGTGCCATGCGGTAAGTGGCCAGCGATATGGGAGTAGTGCCTGACATCAGCTCGATGCAAAACTCTACCTTTCTCAATGGTGGTAGTCCAGGTATCTCCTGAAATACTCGAGCAAACTCCTTTACTACTGGGATTTCCTCCAAGGATTCTCCTTTGTTACCCTCCAATAGTCCCAAAAAATCTTCTTGGTACTTATCCTTCACATTCCTTAGAACCTTCACTTGTTCTCCCCCAGGAATATCAAAAGTGACCTCCATCCCATAGCAATCCACTTTGGCATGATAGGTGGATAACCAATCCATGCCAAGTATGATGTCGAACTCCGTCATAGATAATACCACTAGATCGGCCTCAAATTTTGATATCCTACTCTTACCACGCAATCCAAGCAGATATTGTTAAGAGTGACTAATCCTCCTACGGGACTTGTTATATGTAGGGGTTCTCTCATGGATGATGGTCTAAGACCTAAGGCATGCATGAATCTCACTGATATAAAGGAATGGGTAGCACCCGAATCCAATAATACACTTGGAGGAGAATGAAAGATCGTGAGGGTACCTTCCACTACGACATTGGTGGCATCCTCATCCTTCTCCATCGTCCCATCGGTCAATGCATGCACTTGCCCCCGAGGCTGAGGTCCATTTGTCTTCTGTCTTGTACCTTCCACCCGGAAGTCTTTCCTGTAGTGCCCGGGCTTGCCGCAATAAAATCAAGTCATCAAAGGTCATTGCTGGATGAATGATGCAGTGATGGGAGCATCTGATGGTGCTTCCTGCCTTGCTTCAACCTTCCGGGGATAGTCATCATTCCTTGTCATTCTTCCTCCCCACTGGTTGTAAGGTTGGAACCTCCCCTTATCCCCATGAGATGCATCTCTCTGCTGTACTGGATGTTGTGTATCTCTCTCAATGCACCGTGCACAGTCAAGAACTTGTGTGTAGTTCCTCAGTCCCAGAATTACAACTTTTGACCTGATATCGGGTCTCAGTCCTTCCTCGAATTTGGCAGCCTTGACACTTTCATTGGCCACCATCTGAGGTGCAAAACGTAATAGCATAGCAAAGCGTCCTCCGTATTGGCTCTTTGTAAGGGAGCCCTGTTCCAACTTCATAAAGTCTACAGCCATTGCTCTCTTGAAGCTGCTTAGGAAGTACGTCTCGAAGAATTGCCTCTCAAATTCTTCCCATTCTCTGATCTGTCCGTGGCCCCTCATTACCATTTTCCACCACTGGTAGGCCTCTTATTTCAGCATAAAAATAGCCAGCTTCGCCCTCTGGTCTATAGGACAGTCCATCACCCCAAATATCTTCTCTAGCTCTTCCATCCAATCGTGAGCCCACATAGGCTCTCTACTCCCATCAAAGAAGGTGGCGACAGCTTCTTAAACTTCTCGAGCCATGTCATTCCTCCCCCGTTTCTGTTCCTCGAAGCTGCTTGGGTTTGTCTCATGGCTTGCTCACCCTAGAGTGCAGTGGCCATATCCCCTAGTACTTGGTATATCCCAGATAGGTTAGGATCAGCGTCCCCTCCGTACGAACCCTCTCCAGTGGTGACATTTCGTCTACGTCCCGCCATCTACACAGTAAAGAGTCTCTAAGTACGTAGTATGATAATCCTATTCTAACATATGCATACGTACATATATTCAAGCATTAGAATATAAACATACCACATTAATTATTCACATACTATATCAAAGTATATTTCACACAATACACAAATGTGGCACCTAGGTTCACAAGTTTCTAGGTTTCCATCCTAGGTTTTCAACATACTCTAAGACTTACCAAAGACTAGAAAACTTAAACCTAGAGCTCTGATACTACCTCTGTCACGCCCCAAATCCGAGATATAGGATCTCGAGGATTCCAAGGAAATAACCTTCGGATCCACCATGGGGAAACGGATAATCAGCCACATACTTAACCACATCCTGGATATCAAAATCTCAAAAAGTATACTCATGAATAGCAGAAATCTCACATTTAAAAACTAAACCATTGCTCAACTCAAGTATGTCAAGCTATAACCCACAAAAGTAAATAAAATAATCCATTACAAGTTTCTGCCCACTTGAGGTCAAACCAAATTAACAAAAACTGAAATAAAGCATCATAGTATCTCAAACAAAAGCATCTCCTCTCCAGCCAGTAGGTCAGACGAACTGATTACCTGTAGAGTTAAGGGTCAGTCGAAGCCTCGTAGAGATAGCCAATGAAATTACATCAATTACTTTAATGCATGCATAACAGTACAATTAATTCATGCATTTCAATCACCACGTAATATCACATTCATATGTGTAGCAAGCTTATCATCATACTAAAACTCACATAATAAATATGTATATCACATTCATCATAGCAAACTCTTTTCACATGGAAAATCACACATCAATCATCTCATATCAAGTCAACTGTTCACATGATCCGACCATGATAAATCACAGGGAACTCATGATCCCATCATGTATTACAGCCCAAACCTCATAGTCCCATTATGTCAAATACGAACCACATGATCCCATCATGTTCTAAAAAAATTCTACATAGTCCCATATGCCACAATAAACATACACTTGATCCCACCATGCAACACAAGCAAACAAGTATCATAACATTCAGATAGTCTCACTATGATCACAAACCACCACATGGTCCCACCATGGTACGACTAGTAACCACGTGGTCCCACCATGCTACGACCAACATCCACATGGTCCCACCATGCTACGACCAACATCCACATGGTCCTACCATGCTACTTCCAACAACTACATGGTCCCACCATGCTACGACCAATACGACCCAATCACAAACACAAACTAGTCAAGCAAGTCAACATATGGAAATGCACAACAATCACCTTAATCACATGTGCAATGCAATGCAAGTGGTATGATGCAATTATGGAATGAGGATGAAGTGCAATGCAATGCAGGGGTAATCAGGCCTAGCTCAATAACATGCTCAATCCAACTCACGACCATACAACCCATCCTTTTAGGGATTTGCACCCATGGTAGAAGCCATCATTCCTATTCTTTAAGAGACTTGCACTCAAGGTAGAATACACCAGTAATAAACCATTCTTTTAAGGACTTGCACTTATAGAGGAAGCCAACTGTTCCTTTAGGGATTTGCACCCACGGTGGAAACACACCTGTACCAATTAACCCATTCTTTTAGGGACTTGGTGCACGAAGGAATGCCACCATTATTATTCCTTAAGAGACTTGCACTCATGGTTGAATACACCAGTAGGCCATACATTCATTTTTGTACTTTCATCCACAGTGGATGCACACTTATAACCAGACCTTTCCTTTAGGGACTTTCACCCACAGTGGAAATACACCTATACAAGACCTTTTCTTTAGGGACTTTCACGCATGGTAGAAATACACCCATACAATACCTGTCCTTTAGGGACTTTCACCCATGGTGGAAA
>JAUPMG010035595.1:0-14484 GCA_031762675.1 Pachysandra terminalis | reverse complement strand
AGGATCCAATGTCAGTTCAGGGTTTGGTTCTCACTCAGGAACCCACAATGCATGCATGTCCTTTTAATGCATGAAATATAACAACCAAATACATGATATGCAAAAGTATAATCGTGATAGTATAACATGATCCATTCAATTCATATTGAATCATTCACATCTGTGAGTATGCGAGAACTGAGTAAATAAATAAACAACCAAGGCATTTCATCTATGTCCAGAGTCACACTCAATCTCCACAGAATCTACTCTTATTCATAACTACTACGGGTCATGCTTCAGAGTAAGTAGTTCATATTTCAACCTATTTTGTTCACACAACACTTTGCTAACTAAGTTCTTAAGAGCAGGCAAGTGTCTATCAGGGTACCAACATGAAGATTCAATATTAAAGATATCACACTTCAATCAAGTCATAAATACAAACAATCAACACCACAATCCATGAGAGTCAACATCCAAACTTAGATGCCAAACCTACCCCTCAAATCCCTCTCAAATATACCTCAAAAGTCCCCGTCGGCATGTGCTGTTGGTTGGCCAACATACTCACCTACAAAGACCAAAACTACTCCGTTTGCGACTGACGTCGGTTCTGCTGGCGACTCACTGAACCCCAAAGATAAAATTATATCTTCATCGGTGGGTCCCGTCGGATCCACCGACGCCGTCAGTGAGTGTCATCGGCGAACCGACCACCCACCGACCTCAAGCTACCAAATTAACATCCTCCCTGTTGGTGAGTTTGTTGGTGGGCCGATTCATCCATCGACCGGGTCACTCTGCACCTTACTTCGTCGGCGAGTCTGTCGGTTCCACCGATGACCCAATGAAAAGGGTACTCAAGGGCAAACGCGCAATTGGTGTCCTCGGTATACAAATTTCACCAACCAACAGTCGTCGGCGAGTTCGTCAGCAGACCGATGGACTCTCCGACAGCCGCGATTTTTTGAGTTTTTCGCCAAGATTTTGCACAACTGTTCGATGTCTTCCTATTCTAAGCTTTATGGTCTCTTCCCCCACGATAATTTGGGTCTAAAATACACACTTTAAACTAACCATTAATCACACTCATGTATTTGAAATCAAATAAAAAAAAAATAGAGACAAATAAACTTCCATAATGACCCAAGAATGTGAAATGAGTAATCTACACTTTAATATACACAAATGCACATACATTAACACTAAATCATGAAAGAATGAGCCAAAACACTCAAGAATCATACATGACAATAAAAAAAAATCTCATGTTTATTCATGGAACACATTCAAATATGGAATCAAAGAAGTACACAATGTACTTACCTCAAGCCAAAAACGAAACCCTAGCTCGTGGCTTCAGATCTTTAGGCTGAACCTTTTCTTCTTCCTCCTCTAGCTCTCCTTCTTGATCTTCTAGGTTTTGTTCCCCTCTCCTATTCTCAATACAGCAAACAACAAATGAAAGGCTCTAGAGTTTGCTTAAACCCTATAAACCCAACCCATTAAATCCTAGCCCTTAGATCTAGGTTTCTCGTTAAGTGATAAATCCCCACCCTTGGATTGATTTTAAGTGAGGGTGGTAATGTGTGTGCTTATGTATGAGCTCATGCATGTTAGCTAATAAAAATCACTTTTTCTCAATTTCCTTCAAAATCCCCAAATCATTTAAACTCAGCTCAAAAATTTTGAAAATCACAATTTTGGCCCGAAACTCATTTATTAAATTTTCAGGTCATTACAACTAAAACAAAAAACTAATATGATTGATTCTTTTAATAAAGAATTCAAAATGCAAATATTAAATAAGGATAATTAAGAAAATATTGTTTCATTAGAATTAGAACTCCTAAAAGCTAGGAAGTGAAGAGAGGGAGAGAGATTCTCCCTAGCTTCACATGTCTAAAACATAGAGGAAAGAAGAAGGTTCTTGTTTTGGTTCTGCAGAAAAAAGGAAAGAATGAGGAGACCTAGAGGAAATGAAGAAGAGAGAGAGAGAGAGAGAGAGAGAGAGAGAGAAGAAAGGAAGAATAGCATACTGTAGGAAGAAGAAGGCTAGAAAAACTAAGGAGATAGAAGAGAAAGAAAAGGAAGAAGAGGTAGGATACGACGGGCATGAACGAAGAAGACGAAGACGAAGAAGAAGGTGAATGAGAGGATAAGGAAGAAGGAGTTTGGTAAGACAAGCCCTTAAGAGACAGGAAAAACTCGAAGACGATTACTACTAGGTGATGGGTTAGATACTTGGAACATGAGGTAGGGATTCCCATCGATTTTACGATAAGTATATTCATGGATTTTAGCAATGCTATAGTTATAGTTTGGATTTCATGATTTCATGGTTTGAGGCATGATCTTATAGTATAAGCATTGAATGAATATTATGAATGATTGTATGCCTACATGATTTATCATACTTAGATTAAGTTTATTGTATTTATGATGATCTTATGAACTCTTATGATTAATTACGATTTTCTGGAATTAATTCAAGAAGGTAGATTGATTTGTATATTAGAGATCCACGTTTATAGTCTAGATTTGATAGTTTAGATTTTGATCAGTTACATGATGATTTGAAGTTAATATTTGATGATTAAAAGTGTTAAAATATGTGTTTGAGAGTATGGGCACGAAGACCTAGGAGAAAAACTCAATTCTGGGCTAAATTAGGCTTTCGGTAGGACTCTCAGTAGATGCTGAGACATCTACCGAAAAAGTCCAGAAAAACCAAGCTCTCGGGAATTTCTACCCAGCCTTGGTGGGTCATCTACCGAGATTCTCGGTAGGAACCTCGGCAGATACCGAGGATCTACCAAGCCCCAAATGATCCCAAATTTTAGGGAAAGATCCCTTGAGGTGCTTTACACGTGTATGAGGTTGGTTTGTCTGCAAAAGGGATAATTGTGGTCGAATGTCAAAAAATGTATGATGGGGTTCGAAATTTAGGAAAATAGGGTAGTCCTGGATGGGATATTGAGAGATTATGACTTTAATGTGTTTGGACTTAGATATTGGACTACAAGATAAGGTTGGGATGGTTAGCAATGTTTGCATAGAAAATTGAGTGGTTTGAGTTGTGCTTGTAGCATTCACTGTTGTGTCTTATGATTGGTTCCAATGCTGATTTGTATGATGTATGCGTGGTGCTGGAAGTATCCACTACCTGTCTATGTTTGATTGTGATGTATGGATTATGTTTGTGAGTGGTGCTAGGAGCATCCATTGTCTGTTTTTGACTGGTGCTGAGAGCATCCACTTGTAGTCAATGGGATTAACTATGCCTTGATTATGTATGGTTTGTGAGTGGTGCTGGAAGCATCCACTGGAAGTCAATGGGATTGACTGTATATGTTGTGTACTGGTGTGTTCCACCATGTGGTGAAAGGCCCTTAAGGAATGGAATTTGTGTACTGGTGTGTTCCACTGTGTGGTGAAAGTCCCTTAAGGAATGAAATCTGTGTACTAGTGTGTTCCACCGTGTGGTGAAAGTCCCTTAAGGAATGGTTTGATTTACTAGTGTATTCTACCGTAAGGTGAAAGCCCCTTAGGGAATAAAGGTAAAGGAATGGTGTGTTCTACAGTGGGTGTAAGTCCGTTAAAGAATGGAATTGTGGCATTCTACCATGGGTGCAAGTCCCATGTGACCATGTGATTACTGATCATAGCATGGTGGGACCATGCAGTTGTTTGTTTACATAGTGGGACAACGTGGTTGTCTATTTGCATAGTGGGACTATGTAGTACTTGTTTTACATGGTGGGACCATGAGGTTGCTTGTTTTGCATGGTGGGACCATGAGATTATTGTTTTGCATGGTGGAACCATGAGATTATTGTTTGTTTGCATAGTGGGACTATATGTTTGCTTGTGTTGCATGGTGGGACCATGTGGTTTATTGTTTGCATAGTGGGACTATGTGGTTTATATATTGGGCATGATGGATCATGTAGGTTATGTTTTGATTCATAGTAGGACTATGAGGATTGGGTTTGAATGCATGATTGGATCATGTGTGCCCTATGATTTATCATGGTGGGACCATGTGAACAATTGTTGTGCTATGATATGACTACTTGTGTAATTTTTATGTGTAATGAGATCACAATGTTGAATGTGATATATCTTTTAAATATGTGTGATTTAATATGATGACGAGCATACTAATACACTGTAATTGTGGTATTATCTATTGATTGAAATTGTATGAATTAATCCTGTATTGTTATGCATTCATGAAGATAGTTATTGTAACTTCTTTGGTTTTCTCTACGAGGCTTCGGCTGACCCTTATACTGAAACAGATGATCAATTCGTTTGATGTGCCGGTCTAGAGAGGTGATTTCCTTTAGTTCAAATACTTGACTATTTATGATTTGGTTTTTTATAGACTTGGTTTTGACTCCGAGTGGGCTTTGAATTTGTAATAGAATTGATTGTATTTCTTTTATGTGGGTTCCAACTTAACGGATATGAGTTGAGCAACAGATTGTTATTTATTTAAGACTTCCACTGAATTATGTTTTTAGACTTTGATTAACCAGGATAATGGTTATGTATTGTGATTGGATATCCGCGTGCACGTGGTGGATCCGAAGGTTATTTCCTTGGAAATCCTCGAGATCCTATATCTCCGATTTTGGGGCGTGACAACTAAAGCATCAATTATTTCATGCTCTCATTCAAGAATTTCAATTTTCACTCAACGATATCGTAAATCACAGCAATGTCATAACACATGAATCATCAAGTATGTCCCTTAACTCTCACATACCCAACTTATCTTGAAGAAAGAATGCATGGTGTCTACTCATGAACAATATCAAAATAATATTCTATATAGTTACGAACTTCTCAACCCTAGACCATTTGAGCATGAAAACCAACCAGATAACTATCATTAATAATCTCATAAAAATCTACATAGATCATCTTCATTGAAACCCAAATCTTAACCAAAATATTTACACATTAAATCCCAACCAATTTATTTAAAATCTGGAAATTCATTAATACATGTAACTACTCATTCAACACGCACAACATATGAAGATTAACATCACCTACTTCTATCACATCGCCTTGAATACAATCTGAAATCTATTACCGTATTTATAGCTCAATTTGAATATAATAAAAGTCCATATTTTTAAGCATTCATAACACACATGTTTACCATAAAACAAAAGTCCAGATTTAGGTATGCATAACTCAATCCATTAAAACAAAACACAATCCAAAATTATATTTTATAATCTAATCGACCATAATAGAATAAATATTTATATTTATGGTCTTATAAATCAATCGATTAACATGAGCTTTCAGTTCCAAATTTATAATTCAATCGAATGTTATAAAAGAAAAGAAATAATATTCATCAAATATAAATAAAAATCGGATCTGATGTGAGGTTTAATACAAATCAAAGGATAGCTGTCAGTTCTTTAAAAAGAAAAGTTCGTTTACAAGGGAAAAAGATCTATATCCGTTGCTGTCCAAAAAGTGTAAATGATCTCAATAAATCTAGCAAAATAAAAGAATCCTCGACTCACACCAGGAAATTAAAAGGAAACCAAATGATTCTACAATAAAGAACTTTGATCTTTTGTCTTTGCACACACCATGAAATTTCCAGTGATACCTCCTTCAGAAACTATCCATGTGCCGATACATACGGATAATCTATAAACAATCATCACTAGTATTACATCCAAGCATCTCCTCCACATAATCATTCATACATACTATAGATCTTACTCTAACACATCACAAATTTAATCACAACAACTCCTACGAACGTTAACAGTAATACTCACTCACTTCACCCATCATGCTTACAATACATAAACCAGAATCTATTCCAACATATCACAATATAATCATGGAATCTCATACCATTAATCATACACTCATCTTATGATTAATCACACAACCCTAAGTGAATCTTGAAAATGATGTTCACCTACTCAATGAACAATCAAACATGTCCTTTCTCATGGGGTATGAAGAACAGTAATTTACATGTGGGATCTACTTGTCTCTAATTCTTGGGAATGGATAATCACAATCATAGTTCCGAAAATGATACTCAATAAGTCAGTTCTCTCTCTCTCTCTCTGGTCACTAACAGTCGATCTAAAGTTTAAGGATGCATGCATCTACAACTACATTAATCCCATCGCTTAACAAGGAAAGTTAGGATCACACTCCCACCATCCGAATTAGCCACACAATAGGGTTCACTCAACAAGGCTGTTACAAGACTCAAGGAAAGGACGTTAAAATACTTAATCCACCTGTCCACTTCTATGAATCATGTAAATATGCAATTATTCAAACAGCAATCAAGGCCCGTCATCACACAGCAATCAACAAATAGTTCCTAATTCAAATTTCTTTGTTTCTCCTTACTAACTTCAGATTTCTATGAGACCACTAAGTTCACTAGTCTTCTAAACTTAGACAAACTTAAGCACTTAGGTACATCCTAAGCTCTGATACCAATCTGTCTGTCCCAAAACCCGTGGCACAAATCCCTATGTGAGTCGCATGGATCTCAATGTGAGACCTTCAGTTTGTACCATGGAACGCGGATCACCGTATCAAAACCCAAACAATAAAAGTAATAGCGATCACTTTCAATAAAACTCAGAGTGTGGAAGCTAAATAAAACCTATTACATAACTATTGACTTCATAAGAGTCACACAGTCTACACATCACAAACTAGAATCTAACCATCTAATTATGTCCTACAAAATCTGTGTAACACAAACATATTGTTCAACTGAAATAAAAATCAAATTCAACAACTAGCCCAAGTCCATCCTCATCATATCTCAACCTGAAACATAATAAGTCGTGTAAGCTTGGAATGCCCAGTAAGATCATATCTGTCACCAATCCTCATCAAACACCATTACTTAAAACTAAAAGACAACAATATAGAAATACGATGATTAGAAGCTCATGTCATATATTGATTTAAGGATGATAGGAGGTATGCTATGATGATGTCATTCATATGTACTACATGATATGGTCAATCAAGGAATGCAAAGATGATATGAAATGTGATGTACTAGGGTAATGTATCATGTTAAGTGCCCCTCATTTGAAGCTTCATAATCACTAACCAATTCGGGACATTGATCACCAAGAACAGCCGAATGCCCCTCTCTTTGTTCCAGGCACTAACCCATGGTACGAAGGCCACCACTTGCTATTTTATGAGTTTCATACTCAAGGTATAGCCAGCCGTATAGGACCTCGCAAGAATCCTACCCTTATTTAAATGGGGATTTCCCATAGGTATAGTCAACCTTAAGGAATCTTGCAGGGAATCCTTACTAGTTCAAGTGGGGATGTCAACCCATAGGTGTATAGCCAACCTTTAAGGAATCCTACAATTTCCTCCTCCCGGGCTCACTCAACAATTCACATCAACCTACCATGCATGTAATCCATTACTTTAGGATTTTTATGATGATCACCATTAGAAACTATCCACGCGCCTATACGTGTGGATAATCTGCCAAAAACCATCATAAGTATTCTAACCACGAGTCCGTAGGATTTCCAGTGATAACATCCTTCAACAGCGCCCATACACGAACAATCTGCCAAATGCCATCACTGGTATCCTTTCTGTAAGCACAAATATATAATAAATAATAAGTTCATAATATCAAACATCTAAAATCGAACACACCAAAAAATCTCAAATCAAACATTTGTCCGTCGCTGCCCGGTTGACCAAACAAATTATTCAGTTCAAACCTCTATCCGTCGCTGCCCAGTTGCCCGGACAAGCTACTCAATTGAAAACTCTATTTGTCGCTACCCGGTTGACCGAGCAAGCTACTCTTTCCACAAATCAGTAGGATTTCCATTAATAACATCCTTTGGAAACTACTTGTGTGCCAATACACACGAATAATGCGCCAGATGCCATCATGGGTATCCTTTCCACATCTATAAATATGTAATAGAACATAATTTTATAAAACTAATCAAACCACACCACAAGAAAAATCAAAATACCAACTTCAAGGTGTCCATACAGTTTGGACCCCAATGGAGCTCGGTACGAAGCTCGGTAGCATCGAGGTACGTGCCGAATCCCATTTTTCCATCTTTGATACCTCTTCATTATTTTAATCATAATTACTGTTATACTTATCGGATTGACCTCAAAATTGGACCATTGTGTTCTTAACAAACAGAGGAATCCTATAAAAATATAAATAAAATATGCGTCCCTGTCGGCAGCACAGCCGGTGTGCTGATGCCTGTCAACGGGCCATTTCTCTATGCATTTTACTCTCTGTCGGCAGCACGGCCGGTGTGCCGGTGTCTGCCGACAGGTTACAGACCAAGTTTCCTATTTCTTCTGAAATCATCATTTTGAAGATAAAAATTAAACCCAAGTGACAAGTAATATATATAAACATGAAAAATCAATGATACATCATTAAAAACACACAAATCATCATTTTTCACGAATTGAACGATTAATCATGCATTCAAACCTATTTTTCCAGAATCAAAAAACCAACCATGATATTGAATGTGAATCATACAGAAAATGGGACTTACCTATGCTTGATCCAATATCCGATTACCACCGTTCCTCCTTCTTCTTCTCTTCTTCTTCTCTGCAATAGACGGCTAGGGTTTGCCTCCTCTCTAATCTCTTTCTTTCTCTCTTAATACTTCTAAGAACGCTCCTAATGCTGAATCTTATGAGATGGAAGGTAAATGGAGGGAATTATGGAAACCTTCCTTCCATCTCCCACACTACCAAACCCAAGACTACACCACGATACCCGTGCGTTCCATTTGAATTTCAACTTCAAATATTACTAGAAATGTTCCTCAAGTGATCTAATTACACATAGACCCCCAAAACATATACTTTTCTTTAAGTTCAACCCCTTACTCTAACTATCTTATAATTTAGCATCACTTAAATTTCAGGAAAATTATCAATTGATTCTTATAAAACTCTTATGATCATTTTTATTATTTTGAACTATAGACTATTTAATTTTTTGATTACAACTTACCTCCTTTCCCTTCTAATTATGAATCTAATGTAATTTATTAATTTATCCTTGGATTACTCCTTGGTCTATATAACCAGATCTGAACTAAACCCACAAACCCAATTCAAAGCCTAACTTGCCTATACTTGATTACACCACACCACCCTGAATTCCATTAATTAAAAGAATTAGTCAATTAAATAAGGATCCAGGTTCATCCATAATTATTTAATCAAATTTAAATACTTACAAATAAATAATAATAGAGATTTCTAGGTTCGGGTCTATCACACCCTGAATCCCATAGCACGAATCCTTATGCGGGTGGCTCGGATCATGAGGTGGGACCTTCGGGTTCTCTACCGTGGAACGTGGAACACCGAAACCATAACTTAACCATTCAAGAATAATCAGAGTGCGGAAGCAACATGTATTAAACTAAATCAAAACATTAGGCTTCAGAAGAGCCAGAATTCCCAATAAAGTAAACCAACATAAATCAAATCTCATTACACCAGTTCAAACTATAACTCAAACAGAAATAAATAAATCAGAAGTCCCAGTCCAAGCCCATCCCTCCTGCCACTCAACCTGCAACATGAGTAAGTTGCGTGAGCTTGGAATGCCCAGTAAGAAACAATCTTGTCATCCATCCTCGAGGGATAACGTTTGTCCAAACAACACATCAATATCATATTTACAATATGGAGAGTACAATCACATGCCATCATATCATAACATATTTCCTAACATCATGTCAACACCATCGAGAATACATATATTGAGGACTACCAATTGTAATCAACATAGCAATATCAACACTCAATGCATGCTCAAGAATGCACCCTCCGGTGATCAGTCCGTCCAACCAAATGTCTCCACCCCGTTCCACAGCCACTATGGCTAATTCATAATTCCCACATGTACAACGTGGTTTTGTCAGACTTTCAACCTACCCTGGCTTAATTCCCATATCTATTTCTTCCATTTAGGAATTAACACCCAGGTAGGCCTTCTACCAGGACGGTTACCCACTTGCATTTAGGGATTTTAACCCAGGGAGGCTTCTATGATGACGGTTACCCACTTGCATTTGGGGATTTTAACCTAGGGAGGCCTTCTATGAGGACGGTTACCGACTTGAATTTATGGATTTTAGCCCAGGAATGCCTTCTATGAGGATAGTTACCCACATCATAGAGTTCACACCGCTATCCGTCACTGCCCGGTTGATCGCACGAGCTATGACACAAACCATTAGGATTGCCGGTAATAATATCCTTCATAAGCTACCCGTGCGCCCATACACACTAACAATCCTTAGGAAACCATCACAGATATCCTTTACAACAAATAGTCGGATCTCCAGTGATAACACCCTTCAGAAGCTATCCTTGCGCCCATACACACAAATAATCCACCGGAAGTCATCACAGGAATCCTTTCCCTGGTATACATGCACAACCAATCATAATCATAATACACACGCACAACATATAACATAATAGCAAGGTAAATCAAGTCATTTAGTGTTTATATTCATTTCACAATCACCCAATCAAGTGTTGGGTCACAACCCCAAGTCAAATCGTCCAACCCCCAATCAAAAGCCCACAGAAAAAAGTCGGGGTTTCCACCGGTAGGTTCACCGGTGTACTGGTGCCTACCGGTGGATTAATTTAGTCTGGTTCAAGGTCCATGTCGGTAGGCTTTGTAGTGACCTAATCCACTAAGAGAACACCCATATTTAATGGTTTGAATGTTTCAGAATTTAATGATATTTTCTGCATTTATTTAATATATATGTATGATTATAAATGCTAATTGGATAAACATGTAATACTATTTAATTGTTTGGGGTTATTTAGATATTATGTAAAGTATTGGGTATTGATTTGAAGAGAGAATCAAATCAATCATAGTTTTTATTTCGAATGCACGACCCAAAGGGGACGTGCATATCTTTTAAAAGCTTTGGCCTTTGGTTTTGGCAATAGGTTTAAAAGAGAATTAGGGTTTTCATTCTTCCTATTGTGTGGATTTCTAGATATGAAATCTTGTGAGTTGCTTGATGATTGCAGCCCTTAATCTCACGACGAAGAGCGTTCCTAAGAGTGCTAAGAGACTCTAATCGATTCAAGTAAGTTGCATTGGGGTGATCACAGTTCTTTGATTGAGATCGATGCACTTGTTTTTGAATATAAAGAATACATGAACTTATCGATTGATTGAATGATTAGATCATTGTTTGAATGTGTTTTGGATGTTGTATTCATGTCTAATAATGTTTTGGGAAGTCTAGAAGTGTTTACATGTGGATTTGAATGTATTAGATTGCCTAAGATTGGATTTCGAGACCCATAGAAAAACCCAG
Source organism: Pachysandra terminalis (assembly GCA_031762675.1). NCBI lineage: Eukaryota > Viridiplantae > Streptophyta > Magnoliopsida > Buxales > Buxaceae > Pachysandra > Pachysandra terminalis. The sequence goes on along the minus strand of JAUPMG010035595.1, from coordinate 3,079 downwards.
AATTGCGCAGGTCGGCAGGCTTCGGTCCACCGATGCCTCTGCCGACAGAGACCATATTCTAGGCAAATCCTTCTATCAGGCAGGCTTCGGTTCACCGACGCCTCTGTCAACCGACCTTTAGTTTGCACAGTGAATGTGTTTTCATTTGGATAACTTGGATGGATGGTGTGGAGCTTCGGCCATTGTTGTTGTTGGTTTCCGAAAGAAAGACATGACCATGGTGTGTCAATCGTGGTGTTCCGATGTTCTTGTGACCACCATTCCATCTTAGTTGATCCCATGTAGTTGTGAACTTGTGGTAATCTGTGATTGTTGTGTTGTGATAATGATGGAAGCTGGTGAACGTATGTAATCAGATTATCCGAGTGTATGGGCGCTCGGATAGTTTCTGTGGTAGGACTTCACTTGATATCCACTTAATGCATTACATGCTAGGTTGATGTATATTGGTAAGTATACTAGGAGGTGGAAATTTACCGAGAAACAACTGCGATGCCTCCGGACTGGGTTGACTATATACCTTGTGGGGTGAAAGGGCCCACAAAAACTAGGGTAGGATGCTAGCTAGCGCCTATACATGTAACAACTAGAAAATTTAAAACTTTAATATTAAGGTTAAAAGTGTAATTTATTAAAACCTAAGTAAAGCTCAACATAATAAATTATTAAGACTCAAACTAAGTAAGTTGGGTATGACATAACTAAGCCAAAATCAAAAGTTGTAATTAAAGAACAAGGTTAAGAAAATAATATGAAATGTGAAACCAATAAGCAAAACAGAACCTATACTATTTTGAAACCTTAAGATAATACTAATAAGCCAAATAGAACCTATACTATTTTTAAACCTTAAGATAATATAACTCAATTGATTTAAATAATATATTAATATTTATAAGCAACTTAATTAAATTAATAAGGATTTAAAAGTAAGAAATCATTAGAGTTCTAAATGAATAGTTGACTTGGTCAAATCATCAAAATTGCTGACAAGGACTAAACCAGATAAATATCTATAAATAATAAAGTTAATTATAATTATAATAATAAGGTTAAATAATAACCCTAATTTTAATATTAATCACACAAGAATTATAAACCTTCATCTAGAAGCTTACTAATTAGAACCCTAGAAAGACTAGAAAACCAGAAGTCCCTACAGCATTATAACTCATAAGGATAATCCATTATCCAAAGACCCTAACAAATATAAACCGTAACTAAAGATCTAAAACGCTTAATGAAAGATCAAATTCATGGAGAAGCCTTAAGCATGAGAAGAATAACCCTGAAAATACCAAGAAGAATAAGAATGAATCCTAGGAGAATTCTACAGCTAATCATTGTGAGTCATCTTTCAATGTCTTGTGTATGTACTTATATTTCAGTGTTATGGCCATGGGAAATTATGTTTGGATTGAATGTAATAACCCCTTTCCCATGAACTTATGAATAAAACCTGTAATTTAAATATCAAACCAATCTCTGTACACATTCATGCACAAACTAAGAGTCAAACCCCGAAAATTGATCATATGGAACCAAGAAACCCTTTTGAGATTATTAAAAGCCCAATCCAATGTGTTTGAATATAATTTTGAAGCACCCTTGAGTTGTGGGACCCTTTCGGAAGAAATCCCACTAGAAATCTGCCCAGAATGCACTTCGGCGACTACCCACGGTGCACCGAGTACGCGCCAAGTGTCACAGTATGTGATTTTAGCCCCTGGATTTCACATCAAGTCCCAACTTGATGCGCCGAGTACAGCCGAGCCCCAACATCTGTGAAACTGTTCATTGGTTTTCACGTCGAGCCCCATCTCGATGCGCCGAGTAATAATTTAAGATACTTGAGAGACCAAACTTCTGATCATTCCAGAAGTGGCATACCCTCTAGTTGTGCATGTCTAAGTACAGAAATATGAATAATAACTCAATGACTATGTTTTACCATTATTTTTATGATTATGTGTAAATTAGTGCATATATGAGTGGAATGCCTTACTGTTTATGACTATACTTATTTATCAGTATTCCAATCATAATTAATGTATGTAAATGTATATTCTTGACTAATATGTGGACTTATACATTATTAAATTAGAATCATGAGAATGTGCTCATGTCTTTGCTGATATGAATATATGCCTATGTGACATTGTTTGTGCTAATTAAACGATCTGTTAGCAAAAGTTGCATTTTGGACTACCCTGCTGTGATAGCAAGGTCTAAGACCCTAAGCCTTTGATGGGATTAGATTACACTTGAGATTTGACTATTTTACCCATTTTGTCCTACGGTTGGACTATGTTATATTATTATGCGTTGAGGGACTGTACATCCCACTAAACCAATTTATTTGCTTACTCCCAAGGTGAGGGCCATATCCTTGCATGGTGATCCCAACAGACTTGTGGAAAGATGATAAGGTGAGGGAATGTTCATGATTTGATGTCCAATATCTGAAGCATATACCCTTCTGTTAGTTGTTAGTCTGTAAGATTCCTTGAGGAATTTACAATTGGAATTCTTTGGAGTATTACCCATGATCACAAACAAGTGGGGTAATTGTGCCCTCAAGGTCGAAACCCCTTAGGACTGTGGTGCGCTCACGGAATATCTTAACTTGAGAATGGCCCTGTACGGGGGGGATGGTTCAAGAAGACATCTTGCTCAAGGAATGATCCATCATGTGGGAACTTACATGATTAGCATACTTAAAACATTTGCAATACATATTCTTTGTTGATATTACTGTGAGTATCTTGTGTGTGATACACTTAATCTAATTTTGCTTATAGAAGTAGGATTATTGATATGGACTGTTATTTCATATACCAAAGTGAGATTGGGAGAGAAACACTTGTTATTTATTTTCTGTTATAATTATTATTATTTATCATATAATTTACAGATTACATTTATTTTATCTATCTTATTGTCTGTATCTCATAACGTTGGGATTTGAGTAAATACCTTGCTTTGAAGGACTACTCATCTGAGCTTTCCAGCTTATGTATGTTTATTTATATTTTTCAGGAATCAAGTAGCATAAGGAGAGCTTGGGATAGGACTAGAA
>JAUPMG010035584.1:0-14485 GCA_031762675.1 Pachysandra terminalis | reverse complement strand
ATGGCATAAGATAAAATCAAAGCATGTCTAAGAAAGAATAATCTGACCGAAGATCCAAAATCGAAAGGAGAACACCGGCATCTATAAAGATTCATAAAACTAACCCAAACCCCCTATCAAACATAAAAGACCAATAAAATAAATAACATAAGATTGAAGCAGAAAAATTAAGAACATTGCATGACCACAAAATTTCAAAAATCAGAACAAGATGCTCCTACATGAACAATATATCCAAACCAATCAAATATATCAAAAGCGAATAAAACAATACTGTTGGGTTCACAAGAACTCGCATGATTAAATGAATCTAAATAGGATTCAAACAGCCAAACAATCCTGCAAGAAATCTAATCACTAAGATGTAATACTGAAAAATAATATTGCATTATCCAAATAATTTAATCGCAAGCAATATTCACGTCCCCGTTTTCATTCTAATGAATCACAACACAGAAAGAAATTTGAAAGATCATACCTATTTAGGATTTATAGCATCCCTTTGATTTCTACAATTCCAATTGATCCTTAACTCGTACGGTTGCTTGACTTGGAGTGAATGATAACAAAAAATGAAGAGATCAACTAGTTTTCGTTCAATCGACGTCCGACTGACGGCAAGGAGAAATCAGCAAGCGAGTATGGCGACGAGGAGAAATCGTGAGCAACTGAGATGAACGATTGACGATAACCGAGCGACGGCGAGCGAGAGGGAAAGGGGCAGAAGAGAGGAGCAAAAGGGAAAAAGAAAGGATTTCGCGGGGGAGAGGAGCAGAAGAGAGTAGCGCGAGAAAGAAAAAGGATTTCCCGGGCGGGTTTATAAACCCTTTGTCGGCAGTCTTTAACAAACTGCCGACAAATAAAAACTATACTCAGCGGTCTTCAAAAAATCGTCGATAAATAATGACCATAACTCGACGGTCTAATATAGGCCGCTGTTAATTGTTACTCTTTGGTGACGGACTATATATTTCAGATCCCAAAATTAAGAGATCTCAAAGGGGTCCCTAATAAGTCTGAAACATAACTCTCATCCCATTCCACATGGGAGTGGTAGTCAATTCATTGCAAATATTGAAAATATAACTGAGATATAACATAATACCAAATTATTCAAAACTGTAAGTCATTACATCTCAAACATAGCACTCAAAAACATAGAAACAGAAAGAAAATAATCCATAGTCTCATGCTCAATCAAATCTCTAAATAAAATATAGCCTAACAATGTGTAATGCCCCGAAAATTTCATTTTCTTTTTGGGAATTTCGGTAATTTTTTGTGTTTTTCGTGGTGATTGGTCAATTCTGGTGACCAATTTTCCTTTGGGTACACTCTTGTTGTGTGCTCTAACCCACACCATAGCCTGACTCATTTAATGAGCTTGGATGATTGAGATTTGATCTCCCATCCAAGAGGCAATGGAGAGTTGAGATGTGTTTGGCTTTAAGGTAGGGTTTAAAAGGCAAAAGTCTAAAACCCTAACTCATTTTTTCTTGAGGTTTTGGCTGAGATTTAGAGAGGAGGAGAGGAGAATAACTTCAAGAGGAAGAGGTGCTCCAAGGAGAGGAGACCAAGTTGGAGGAGAGATCAGATCAGCTCGAGCCAGTCGATTTCATCCAAGAAGAGAGGTTGTTGTCATGTAAGTGTATTGTGTACACTTGTTGTGTTCTTGAGATTTCCCACGATTTCTTCACACATGTTTGGATTATTGTGTGGTTATTATTGTTGTGTAATCATGAAAATCATTTGTGGTATGAAATTTATGATTTGAAATGTTGAACATTGATATTACATTATTTAGGTTCAGTTTATTCTTCATAATGTGTTTGATGATTCTTGAGATTCTTTGTGTAATCATTAAATGTTGTTTAATTTGTTTGTAAGGTGTTTTCTTTGTGATTAAACCCTTTTTCGGAGCTAATGCAACCCCAAAAAGTTGACTTAGGTGAAGAAGTGAAAACCCTAAGTGATTGTAATGCCCCGAAAAAATTTTGTTTTTCTTTTTGGGCGTTTCTATAATTTTGCTTATTTTAGTCATGTTGGTCAGTTTTGGTGACCAATTTTTCTTTTGGGTGCACCCTTGTTGTGTACCGTGACCCACACCATAGCCTGACTCATTTAATGAGCTTGGTTAGTTGAGATTTGATCTCCCATCAAAGAGGCAATGGAGGGTTGAGATCTTTTTTAGTTTTGAGGTAGTGTTTAAAAGACAAAAGTCTAAAACCCTAACTCATTTTGTCTTAAGTATTTGGCTGAGAAAGGAGGAGAGGAGAAAAACTTCAAGACTAGAAGAGGAGCTCCAAGGAAAGAAGATCAAGGCCAGAGAGATTCACGAGCTTGAGCTCGCCATTTTCGTCCAATAAGAGAGGTTGCTGTCAGGTAAGTGTATTGTGTACACTTGTTGTATTCTTCTTGGGATTTCTCATGATTTCTTCACACATGTTTGGATTATTGTGTGTTTATTATTGTTGTGTAATCGTGAACATCATTTGTGGTATGAAATTCAAGATTTTAAATGCTAAACGTTGATATTACATTATTTAGGTTCAGTTTATTGTTCATAATGTGTTCGATGATTCTTGAGATTCTTTGTGTAATCATTATATGTTGTTTGATTTGTTTGTAAGGTGTTTTCTTTGTGATTAAACCCATTTTTGGACGTAATTAAACCCCAAAAAATGACCTAGGTGGAGAAGAAGTGAAAACCCTATGTGTGGAGCGAACTGGGGCAAAAACCCCAAAATCGCGGCTGTCGGTGGGTGCGTCGATCCGCCGACGGCACCTACCACAAGAATGAGTACAGAGTGACCCTGTCGGTGGGTGTGTCAGCTCACCGATAACCCGCCGACTGTATGTTGAATACTTAGTGTGTGTATGTTGAATACTTAGTGTGTTGGTCGGTGGGTGGTCGGTACGCCGACAGAACCCGCCGACGGCGTCGATGAATCCGTCGGTGGTATTGATGGACTCGCCAACGATGTTGGACTTAGAGATTAGATGTGGACCTGGTCGGTGGGTCGTCGGTCTACCGACGGACCAGCCGACAGATATGATACGAGGGTGGTCGGTGGTACTGACGACACCCATCCATGAGACTTGATCAAAGCGATTTTGGATTTGGTCTGTGAGTCGTCAGTGGAACCAACGAACTCACCGACGGAGACCGTAGGTGGGTGGTCAGTGGTACCGACGGCACCCACCCAAGGAGACTTTGGACTTAGATTTGACCTTGGTCGGGTGGTCGTCGGCCCACCGACGGACCCGCCGACAGTTATGGTGGGAGGGTGGTCGGGTGCACCGACGGCACCCACCAAAGGATGCATTAACTGTTTGGTCGATGGGTCATCAGTCTACCGACAGACCGGCCAAAAGATGATGTTGGAGTGTGGTCGGTTACACTAATGATACCCCGAGGAAACCCTTTGACTGTTGGTCGATGGGTCGTCGGTTCACCGACAGACCCGCCGACGGTGAGTTTGGTTTGAGATTAGATCTTGGTCGGTGGGTGGTCGGTGGGACCGACGATACCCACCAAGGAGACTGTTTGATGTTGGTTGGTGGGTCGTCGGTTCACTGTCAGACCCACCGAGAAAAAGATTTACTGATTATTAGAATGTGGTCGGGGGGTCGTCGGTCCACCGACGGGACCCACCGATAATGGGGGATTTAACAGAGTTTGAGAGTCCTTGGGTAGGGGATTGACACCCGGGACTTGGCCTATGATTGTGCCGTATTATTTGAGTTCTTGTTTCATACTATATATGTATGAGAATTGTGTGATGGTTGTGAATAACATGATCTTGTATGATAATGTTGTTAGAATTTGATGATGTGAATGGGCTAGCGAAATGAAACTAGAAACTCATATACCTATGCATGACCCATAAAGTATCATGTAAGGTTAACTTATTGATGAATATGTGCTTAGAATGATGCGAATGCCTTCCTTGCATTTCTATCATTGATCCTTCAATATATTAATGTTGTGAATGGACATATCTAGATTGAGTGAAGATTTTTCACTTAATACATATGTTGCATATCATGTAGTTGTCTGGTAGTCCCATTCATGTAATGGACATGCATGCATGACCAGTCCATGTGAGGACTTGGACCTCTGACTACAATGGCTCCTTTATGAAGGACCATCAGGTAATATGTGAGGGTACTTGGACTTCGAGTGAAGTGCCAAATGTGGATCTCTGGTGTCCCCAAGGAGAGACATTAATTATTCAAATCTAATATGATTTGAGGGTGAGGGATTTGCAACCCCAAGATCCCATGAATACCTGTATATATACATGTTACACGACCGTTTGGTTGTATGTGTGTGATTGATGTACACGGGGGATATCTTGGAGGAGCCCTGGATTCGCTCCCATGATCAGAAAAAGAGGTGGGGCATGACTTTCCCATGGGTTTTGACTCCCTAAAACTATGATGTACACATAGAATCAACAAGGCATCCTTAGGCCGAAAGGGGCTGTGTATCCATGATTGTGATACGCGGTATTGCAGTCCGGATCAAGCGTGAGACATCAAAAACAAACACAATGTGGATTACATTCATGTGCATATCACGTGTTTGATGAAGCCATTGAGTGTGGGCCTATATATATATATATATATATATCTGTTCATGTCATTGCATAAAATGAATGAACCCTGCATTGATCATGGCATCCCATGCATGCATCATGGTCATCCTAATTATTACACTGCACTTGTACATTGCACTTGCTGAGCGCGTAGCTCAAGTCTTTTGGCTCCTAACATTTCAGGTGAGTACGTGGCATATAACCAGGACTCCAGTCAGGATTGCTGAGGTGGACTCCCGAGGTCGTGGGCGTAGTTAGACTTCTTTCTTTATTTGTTTTCTTTTAGTTGTATCTTGTGAGAGATATCTGAGAGTGTTGTGTGGGAGTTGTTGTCTCCCTTGAGACTTGATATTTGTGTATATTCAGGTTGTGTTTGGATGTGGGGCTCACTTAGTGGCATTGCTGTATTATGTTATATTGGAGTTAGCTTCCGCTGTGATCCTATTTTGTATATATGGATTTTCTCTGAGGTGTTGTGGGTTTCCACCTACTTCTTGGTGTTTGATTTGGTTGATCTGAGGATGAGAGCCAGGCTTGGAATCCCAGAGTTATGCTCACATGCGTGTGAGTCATGCTTTAGAATTCAGTTCGTGAAACAATGGCTAGTAATAAGCTTTGGCATGCAAGCCATCAAAAACGAGTAAAATCCCTAATATAGCTTCTAATTAACTTCTTCAATAAAATCACCAGATTCGTCAAAACAAGGTTTCACGTCTTGGTCTCCATAGCCCGATTCATCCCCTTCTAATTGAAAGCGTAAGCTACACTTAGCCAATAAATAAACCAGTCTAACAAGGTTTATAATTGAAGTAGGGTTAATGCCACTCTTCAATGGTAATTCATATGACAGTAAACAATAAATAATGAGATGTGTGATGAAATAAGAGTAAGATGAACAGTTTATGTGAGATAACAATAATATAAGAGAATATGCATGAAAATGATATGCTGAACATGTATGGTGTAGCCTTAAAGTATGCATCCTGTGCTCCTATAAGAAATCACCATATGTGATATAACAAACAAGTCTAGTATGCAATACAATTATTAAGGGTTGTTTGAATGTTTGTATATGATCCCACATGATTGATCCTTCCTTGAGCAAGATGTCTTCTCGAAACATCCCCCCCCGTACAGGGTTATTCTCAAGAATAAGATATTCCATGTACACATCATAGTTTTAAGGGGCTTCGACCTAGAGGGCACAATTCCCCCACTTATTTGTGATCAAGAGCATTAAATCCAAGGTTTCACCAATGTGAACTATCCTCAGGGTATCATATATAGCAATAAGAAACAGAAAATACTCCTTAATAGTCCATAGGACCAATAGGTATATTGGGATAGCTAGTCCCTCAACTCCAATATATAGACATATATGTGTGTGTGTGTGTGTGTGTGTGTGTGTGTGTGTGTGTGCAAGTCTCCTCACCTATTGTGATTTCAAGATCACGATAATCTCTGAAATAACCTTAAAAATCCAAGAATTTGGATTTACAAGTAAAGGGTTGACCAATAGACTAAATCCATGGTCATAAGGCATTATGAGGTGCAAGTGATATAGTGCACATTAACTAAGCATTCAATCCATGTGTACAAAGCGTAATATATCTAACTAACATGTTGGACATTAAATAAATATGAAACATCAAGCATATTAAAATATCATATGTCCACCAAATATAGCAAAACGGTCCATAAGGAAGTGAGTAAAGTAAATATACATAATTGAGTAAAAGTAATGTTCGAATCAGTCAAATGAGGTCAAAATACACATGTTCATAAAATTTCACATCAAACGGACCCTATTGATCATTCTCGGCATACCAAGGGGTCACCGATCTGCGTTCGGTGTACCTTCAACGGCCTTTCGGTGCACCGAAGAGGTCGCCGAGGGGTATAAAATAGTTTCTGGGTTTCGGTAAAACAGACAAGCTCGGCATGCTTTCGGCGCACAGAGTGGGGTCTCGATATACTTTCTAGGGGCCTATATTTCCTTATGGGACACTCGACATGTCGAGTGGGTCTTCAGTGTACAAACCAAGGACCCAAAAATCATACTATGGGGTTGTCATGCTCTCGGCGAGCCGAGGGTTTGCCGAGGGTCTTCTGGGTGTGTTTGGCGCACCGAGGGGGATGCCGAACTTCGCGATCTGGCCAATTTGGCCTATTTTTGGCTTTTCTTCAATTCTAATCAAATAAAGTTGTCAAGTAACCCTCATTAGTCTTGGATTCCACACAAACCCCAATAAAAAAATGTTAGTAAACATCATTAGATTAATACATATCAAATCTACCACTAAACTTTGAAAACTTACTTCATACAATTGAAAGTAACTTTGAAAACTAACTAAAACCATAAACCAAGTTATCCTTGAATACTTACCTTGGTATTGAAGGTTGGTGTAGAGAATTACACCCCTTGATCCTCTTCTTCTTCTTCTTCTTCTTCTTCTTCTTCTTCTCCAAGTGATGAATCAACCCTCCTATGGCCTCATGCTTATATAGGCACTTAGGAGCTCTAGAATTAGTAACTAAGAACTTTTAATCTTAATCATTCATTGGAAATTATTAACTTTGTTGTGTAGAGAATACTTCTAATTATAAGTTTTTAAATCTGAGCCATTGATTGGAGATTGGAATCTCCTGCAAGATCTTAACCACTCATTCAACTTTAGTAGTTATGATTGTGTGTGTTGTAGCTTAGTTTCCTAATTGTACAAGCCACCAATCACAATCGATCAAAAGTCAAATAACATGGTAGTTACTAAAATTTTTAAATTAACCCCTAAATTTCTGGTATTTACATATTAGCCCTATTATTTTGTTTGGGTTATTACATCCTACCCTCCTTAAGAAACTTTCGTCCTCGAAATTCGCTTCCCTTATACGAAGCGTTGCGGGTACTTCTCCCTCATGTGAGCTTCAAGTCCCATGTTGCTTCGGAAGCTCCATGATTATTCCATAGAACCTTCACCTTTGGTATCACCTTGTTGCATAAGACTTGTTCCTTTTGATCCAAAATTTCTACAAGTTCCTCTTCATATGTTGCATTGTTTTGTATTGTGATCGTTTGCCAATCAATCACACTTGTTGAATGTAGATGATACTTTCTTCACATTGAGATGTGGAATACATCATGCACTAAGTCTAAGCTAGACGCTAGTAGCAATTTGTAGGCCACTTCTCCAATCCGTTCAGTAATCTCGAATGGTCCAATGAATCGGGGTGCTAACTTACCCTTCTTCCCAAATCTAAATCCTCCCTTGGTTGGTGAAACTTTGAGGAAAATCCAGTCTCCTACTTGAAATTTCAGCTTCCTTCTTCTCAAGTCAGCGTACTTATTTTTTGTTGATATTAAGCCATAGCGAGTCGCTCTCTAATGAGTCTGATCTTCTCGGTAGTCTCAGCAACTAACTCTGGTCCTAAGGGAATGTGAACATTCTCCTCGTTCCAGGACAATAGTGATCTGCAAGGTCTCCCATAGAGTGCTTCGAATGGTGCCATTCCAATGCTTGTTTGGTAGCTGTTGTTGTAGGAAAATTCCAAAAGTGCCAAGTGGTCTTCCCAATTTCCTTTAAAGTCAAGAATACATGATCTGAATAAGTCTTCAACTAGTTTGGCCGTCGGTTTGAGGGTGAAACATCGTGCTGAAATTGAGCTGCGTTCCCAATGCTTTGTGTACACTTTCCCAAAATCTGGAAGTGAATTGTGATCCGTGATCTGAAACAATGGTGATAGGTACTCCATGCAATCGGATGATCTCCTTCACGTACAATCTTGCTAATTCGTTCGTGTTCATTAAGGTCCTTGTTGGTATGAAGTGTGCTAATTTGGTTAGCCTGTCCACGATCACCCAAATCATGTCATGGTTTTTGCGGGTCTTGAGCAGTCCCGTGATGAAGTCAATCGAGATGTGCTCCCATTTCCATTCTCCAATTGTAGAGGTTGGAGTTTCCCGGCTGGCTTTTGGTATTCATCTTGACTTGTTGAAAAACTATGCACTTAGTCACGAACTCTTTGATGTCAGCCTTCATTCGTCTCCACCAGTAGTTACGTCTTAGATCATAGTACATCTTTGTTCTTACATGGTGGATAGAATATCTGGAACGGTGAGCTTCTTCTAGAATCTCTCTTTTCAGCTCCTCATCATGTGGTACACAAAGTCTTCCTTTCAATCAAGTGTTGTCATCTTCCTCCTTGGTCCAATCTGGTCGTCAGCATCATTGGTAGGTCTTGCATCCATGGTTCTTTTGCTTGTAGTTCAATGATTCTAGTCTTGAGTGAAGGCTTTGCAAGAATGTTGCATACACTTACCCCTTGATCTACTACAAGTGCTTCAATGTTGAAATCAGCAAACGTTTCTTACATCCTCCATACTTGAACCATCATGTGTGCCACAGTGCTTCTAGGCTTCCAGCTGAGTGCGTCCGCTACAACGTTTGCTTTGCCCGGACGATATTGAAGTGAGAAATTGTAATCGTTGACCAGCTCCATCCATCTTCAATGTCACATGTTCAAGTCCTTTTGTGAGAAAAGGTACTTAAAGCTCTTGTGATCAGAAAACACTTCAAAGGTCTCTCCAAAGAGATGATGTCGCCAAACCTTCAAAGCAAAGACTATGGCCGCCAACTTCAAGTCGTGCGTGGTATTTTCTTTCATGAGGCTTGACTTATCTTAAGGCATAGGCAACGACCTTCCCTTCTTACATTAAAACACAGCCAATTCCTAATAGAGATGCATCGGCATAGAGCACGAACGTCACGCCGCTTTCCGGAATGGTCAAAACTGGTGTTGTTGTCAATTTCTCTTTGAGTGTAACAAAGGCTTTTTGGCATATGTCATTCCACACGAACTTGACATCCTTCCTTTTGAGTTTGGTCAAAGATACTGCGATGCGAGATAACACTCAATGAACTGACAGTAGTAACCCGCCAATCCAAGAAAGTTGCGAACTTCGGATAGATTTTTGGGCTGTTCCAAACTTAGTATCGCCTCTACCTTGCTTGTGTCCACTGAAATTCCATTCTTAGACACAACGTGTCCTAGGAAATTCACTTCTTCCAACCAAAAGTCACACTTAGAAAATTTTGCATATAATTGGTGATCTGCCAATGTTTGTTAGGTTGTACGAAGATGCCCTTCATGTTCTTCCTTTGTTCTGAAGTAATCCAAGATGTCATCAACAAATACCACCACAAACTTTTCCAGGTATGATCTGAAGATTCTTTGCATCACGTTCATAAAAGTTGTTGGTGCATTGGTCAATCCAAAAGGCATGACCACAAATGCGAAGTGTCTGTACCTCGTTCGGAATGATGTCCTTGGGATGTCACTTTCTTTGATATGTAGCTGATGGTAACCAAATCTAAGATTGATCTTTGAGAAGTATCGGGCTCCCTTCAATTGATCAAACAAATCTTCTATTCTTGGCAAAAGGGTACTTGTTCTTCATTGTTACTTGATTCAGCTTTCGGTAGTTGATGCATAGGCATAGAGATCCATCTTTCTTCTTGACAAACAGAACCGATGCTCCCCATAGTGATGAACTTGGTCGAATGAATTTCAAAGGAAGCAACTCATCTAATTGCTTTCTCAGCTCCGTCAGCTTAATAGATACCATACAGTAAATCAGTAATGCAATTAGGTTTGCTCCAGCCATTACGTCATACTAAACTCTACTTCTCTCTTGGGAGGTAATACGGGTTGTCTTGGAATACACTTCCAAATTGGCATATAATCGGTATTTGCTCTCATTCTCCCCTCTCATCTATTGCCCATAAGTCTAAACATGTTAAGTGATTTAAAGTTTCAGATTTTGACCCTCTAACTTTTACAATCTTACCCTCCGATGATACAAAAGACACTATTCGGCTATTGCAGTCTATTTGGACATCATATGCAACTAGCCAATCCATACCCAAAATCACATCAAACTCCATCATGTTAAGCATAATCTGGTCAATTGGTAATGTGGACTCAACTACCATAACTAAGCAAGACTCACATACCTTCCCTAAGTATACTGAACCTCCGATGGGGTTTGCTACAACAAGACTCCTTTCTAGGTCCTTCATAGGTAAACCCAAACAGTTCACTAATGAATTTGCTATAAAGGAGTGCGACGCTCTCGTGTCACAAGAAACTTTGGTTCACGTGTGAGAAATATAAATCGTACTTTCCATGACTTCCCCTTGCTATTGCTCTGAGACGTACACTTTAGCTTGTTGAGGTTGCTACTGTGGAACTCCATCCTTGGTTCCCTTTGATGCTTGTGCTTGCGGTGCTGGCTTTGGACTTTGCTGATAGTGAGGCTTGGGTACAAGTTGCTGCTGCTGGAAGGTGCTTGCTTGTGGATTCTGAGGGAGTCAACAATCCCTTATGTGGTGTCCTAGCCTTCCACAATTGAAACATCGAATGCTTGGAAAGCCTTGAGTGCTAATAGGACCTTGAGTCCTTTATCGTTTATGTTGTTCAGACATGATACCTTTGAAATTTCCAGCTCTTGAGCTGTTCTTTGGTCTTGTAACTTTTGGAACTCTTGCATGTCCTTCTCCACCTTTCGGGCACAGTTAACCAACTTGTGGTACTCCGTGAACTCCTGCACTATCAGCCTACTTTTGATGCTAGGCCTTAGTCCACTTTCAAACCTGAAAGTCTTAGCCTCCTCGTCATCAACGGCATAGGTAGCGAATTGTGACAACTCCGTGACCTTTGCAGTGCACTCCGGTACCGTCATGTTGCTTTGTTCCAGTTTCATGAACTCCAATTCCTTCTCTTTCCTAACTATATTAGGAAAGTACTCCAAATAAAATTGTACCTTGAATTGCATCCAGGTTTGGACATTCATGATTTCTAGTGTTGCTTGCCACCATCTCCTTGCTTCTCCTTCTAGCATGAAGGCAGCAAAACGAACCTTCTCTTATTCATTCACCTCCATCACCTCGAAGATGTGTTCCAAGGAATTGATCCATGCTTGTGCCTCCGTAGGGTCGGTAGTGCCTTTGATACAGTCGGTCCAAGCATCTTAAACTTCTCAATGTTGTGAAAATTCCATTGTACTTCAGTTTGTTGCGGTGTCTTCCTCATCTAAGCTTGTTGGTGCATCATTGCAGCCATCTCCCCTAGGGCGTGATAAACTCCAGCAAGGTGTGGATCTTGAGTTTCAGCTCCAGTTGAACCTGTACTCACATTACCTCTTCTTCCACTAGCCATGGTGAGATTGAGAAATCTAGGACTGTATAAGAAAACAAAGAACACACTTATTTATTGAAACAAGTTTGATAGTAAAATAATCATCACACAAAAAACTTTCAACTATCGTCATAAAGAAAACTTTTGAAATATTAATCACATTGAAACTTTATGGAAATCTGATTGAAAACATAAAACTTAGGCTCTAATACCAACTTTGTCACATCCCAAACTTAAGAGATCTCAAAGGAGTCCTTAATAAGTCTGAAACATAACTCTCACCACATTCCACATGGGAGTGGTAGTCAATTCATTGCCAAATATTGAAAATATAACCGAGATACAATATAATACCAAATTATTCAAAACTTTAAGTCATTACATCTCAAACATAACACTCAAAAACAAAGCAGCGGAAAGAAAATAATCCATAGTCTCCTGCTCAATCAAATCTCTAAATAAAATATAGCCAAACAATGGCTAGTAATAAGCATTGGCATGCAAGCCAGCAAAAACGAGTAAAATCCCAAATATAGCTTCTAATTAACTTCTTCGATAAAATCAGCAGATTCGTCAAAACAAGGTTCCACGGCTTGGTCTCCATAGTCCAAGTCATCCCTTTATAATGTGCCTGAAAATGTAGTTGCTTGAAAGCGTAAGCTACACTTAGCCAGTAAGTAAACAAGTCTCACAAGGATTATAATTGAACTAGGGTCAATGCCAATCTTCAATGGTAATTCATATGACAGTAAACAATAAATAATGAGATGTGTGATGAAATAAGAGTAATATGAACAGTTTATGTGAGATAACAATAATATGAGAGAATATGCATGAAAATGATATGTTGAACATGTATGGTCTAGTCTTAAAGTATGCTTGTTGTGCTCCTATAAGAAATCATCATATGCGATCTAGCAAAAAAGTCTAGTGCGCAATGCAATTACTAAGGGATGTTTGAATGTTGGGATATAAGATCCCACAAGATCGATCCGTCCTTGAGCAAGATGTATTCTCAAACCATCCCCCCCTCCCAATACAGGGCCATTCTCAAGAATAAGATATTCCATGTGCGCATCATAGTTTTAAGGGGCTTCGATCTAGAGGGCACAATTCTCCCACTTATTTGTGATCAAGGGAAATAAATCCCAGGTTTAACCAATGTGAACTATCTTCAGGGAATCATATATAGAAATAAGCAACAGAAAACACTCCTTGATAGTCTATAGGACCAATAGGTATATTGAGATAGCCTCAACTCCAATATAGATGTGCAAGTTTCCTCACCTATTATCATTTCCAGATCACAATAATCTCTGGAATAACCTTAAAAATCAAGGAATATGGATTTACATGCAAAGGGTTGACCTATAAACCAAATCCATGGTCATAAGGCATTATGAGGTGCAAGTGATATAGTGCACATTAACTAATCATTCAATCCATGTGTACAAAGTGTAATATATCGAACTAACATGCTACACATTAAATAAATATGAAACATCAAGCATATAAAAATATCATATGTCCACCAAATGTAACAAAAAAGGGAGTATAGTAAATATGCATAATTTAGCAAAAGTAATGTTAGAATCAGTCTAATGAGGTCAAAATACACATGTTCATAAAATTTCAGTTCAAATGGACCATATTGGTCATTCTCGGCATATCGAGGGGTCACTGACCTGCGTTCGATGTAGCTTCTGCAGCCTTTTGACGCACCGAGGGGGTCATCGAGGGGTCTAAAATGGTTTATGGGTTTTGGTCAAACAGACAGGCTCGGCGTCCTTTCAGCACCCCGAGTGGGGTCTCGGGGTACTTTCCAGGGAACTATATTTCCTTTTGTGACACTCAGCGCACCGAGTGGGTCTTCGGTGTACAAACCAGGGACCTAAAGATCATACTATGGGGGTCGGCGTGCTCTCGGCGACCCGAGGGTTCGCCGAGGGTCTTCTGGGTGTGGTCGGCGAGTGTTCGACGCGCCGAGGGGGCCGTCGAACTTCGCGATCTGGCCAATTTGGCCTTTTTTGCCTTTTCTTCAATTCTAATCAAATAAAGTTGTTAAGTAGCCCTCCTTAATCTTGGATTACACATAAAACCCAATAAACAAACGATAATGAACATCATTAGATTAATACATATCAAATCTATCATTAAACTATGAAAACTAAGATGAAAACTTACTTCATACAATTAAAAGTAACTTTGAACACTAACTAAAACCATAAACAAAGTTATCTTTGAATACTTACCTTGATGTTGAAGGTTGGTGTAGAGAATTACACCTCTTGATCCACTTCTTCTTCTTCTTCTTCTCCAAGTGATGAATCAACCCTATTACCAAAAAACAAAATGTGATGAATCAACTCACCCAAGGCCACATGCTTATATAGGCACATAGGAGCTCTAGAATTAGTAACTAAAAACTTTTAATCTTAACCATTCATTGGGAATTATTAAATCTCAGCCATTAGATGAATTTTCCCAGCCCATGTGGCTTATTTCGAAGTTGGTTATGATTCTATTTCAGATTTTGAATCCTAGTTAGTTACTAACTTTGTTTTGTAAAGAATACTTCTAATTATAAGTTTTTAAATTTGAGTCATTGATTGGAGATTGGAATCTCCTGGAAAATCTTAACCACTCATTCAACTTTAGAAGTTATGATTGTGTGTGTTGTAGCTTAGTTT
>JAUPMG010035563.1:0-14487 GCA_031762675.1 Pachysandra terminalis | reverse complement strand
ATTCCACCGTGAGTGAAAGCCTCTAAAGGAATAAGAATGGTGGCTTCCTCCATGGGTGCAAGTCCCTAAAAGGATGGATCGTATGGTCATGAGTTGCAATGAGCACATGATTGGGCTAGGCCTGGTGACACCTTGCATTGCACTGCATCTCATTTTACTTCATGCTTGCATCATACCTTGCATTGCACCGCATTGTATTTGATTTTATTGTGATGCATGTATATTGTAACTTCTTAATTGTGAATGATTGTGATTGGGTTGCATTGGTTGTAGCAAGGTGAGACCAAGTGGTTACAGGTATATTTCCACCATGGGTGCAAGTCCCTGAAGGAAAGGATTGAACAGGTGTGTTTCCACCGTGGATGAAAGTCCCTAAAGGAAAGAATTGTACAGGTGGCTTCCTCCATGGGTGAAACTCCCTTAAAGAATGCTGATGCGTGTTGCTTGTGATCAAAGTGAGACTATGTATTGATAAGTGTTTGCTTATGTGCATAAGGGTGTGTTTCCACCATGGGTGTAAGTCCCTAAAGGAATGACACAGGAGACTTCCTCCGTGGGTGCAAGTTCCTAATGGAATGGTTATGTGCTAGATATGTGATACGTGTATATCTGGTTAATTGGACATTGCATGGTGGGACCATGTGGTGCTTGTCGTGAAGCACATTTAGACTGTGTGATTCTTGTGATCTTATTGTTGTGTAGCATGGTGGGACCATGTGTACATTGAATGACTGTTTGTTTGGAACATGGTGGAACCATATGGAATCTGCTTGAACATGATGGGATCATGTGAGTAATCTTAACATAGTGGGACTATGGGGATTATGATCTATTAATGACTACGATTGATATGTTGTAGTTTCCATATGAACTATGATGTTACATGACGACTGTTATGTTCATGATAGTATGTGATATATGGTATGATGACATGATAATACACATATGACTGTGATAGTATATGCTGATTGGAATGCATGAAATGAACTATGTTGATTTATATGCATAAAAGTAAATATTGTACACTCATAGGATTTCTCTACTAGGCTTCAGCTGATCCTTATCTCTACAGGTGATCGGATGGTCTGAGTCTTGGCTAGACTTTGGCGATGGTGTTAGAGACACTGTTTCTTTTTTAGACTGCATTGACTTTACTTTTATGATATTTTATTTACCTTGGTTTGACCGCATGGTGGGCAAAATTGTAATAGAGATATTCTAGACTTGATTACTTAATGTGGGTTCAATGCTCAACATGTTTGGTTGGGCAATGGTTTTAATATTTAAAGACTTCTACTTGTTATTATTCTATTAAGACTTTGATTCATCTAAGGGTTGATGTTATGGTGGTTTATCCATATCCACACGGTAGGTCCGAAGGTCCGTTCCTTGGAATCCTCGAGATTCCATATCTCGGATTTGGGGAGTGACACTTAGGCTCTGATACCTTGTTTGTCACAAACCAACCAGAAAATCCTAATTCCTGATGCTTCTGATTTATTCGTAACTCTTACCCCATATCTCTATGGGAGTGGATTACAATGGTCAAAACATAAGTGAAAGACTAAAACAGTTCTAGTAAGATATAAGTAACAAATAATACTAATTCTAAATCTAATAAAGTCAAAAAGGAGAAAAGTCTAATTCTAGACTAATACTAAAATTCTACCAGAGTGCGATACCCAATCTAGGATCTCCCTTCGTGACTAAGCTCCTAAACTGGAAAGATATAAAACAACACATATAAGCTGGAAGCCAGAATGAGTAATCCTTCAATGAAGTATATTTGCTCATGTTCCAAACATTATGAGAAAAGTGCAACAAGTGTAAGATATGTGGATGAGAATAGCATATGTGCAAGTGGTGAACATTATGGTGAAATAACTATAAATTCACACAATCAGTTATTCTCTCCCATCCTAACTGCGCATAACTCAATAGTCAAAATCTCTGTAACTACATGCCTAATTCAATATGGAAATTAGGCCAAGTGTTTCATACACAAGGCTCTAACAATAATATCAACAAAGATGTGAAAAGGCAAAGGGAAAGGAAACGCTATATGGATATGTGAAATATGGTAAGTTCCCTCATGATTCAAATCTCTATCCAGGATGTCCCACCAATGTGAACTCATCCCCGTATTCACGACTGAGGGATAGGATTGTTCTATGTGTATAGCATAGTTTTATGGGTTTTCAACCAAGGAGGCTCAATCACCCCACATATTTTTTATCGTGGGTCAATATCTGAGGTTTTCACCAACGTGAGTAGGTCCTCAGGGAATCATCCATATTCACAATCCAACAGAAAGGTAACATTATGGTATCACCATCTTCCAAGCCACACCAATGTGCTAATCATCTTCCAAGCTGCACCAATATGTTGATCCTTGGGTAAACATCATCTTACGAGCTGCACCAATGTGCTGATCCTTGAGTAAGCATCATCTTCCAAGCTACACCAATGTGTTGATCCTTAGGTAAACATCATCCCACAAGTCTGTAGAGGAAAACCCACATAGGGTTCTCTCTCAGCTTGGGCATAAGTAATAGGCTCCTCTCATTAGGACAATAGTGGTCAATAAACCAAGTCATCTCATATGTGAGTCTAGATCCAAGGGTATCACATGGGGTATTAGAATATGCTATTACAGCAGGTAAGTCCATATGCAACTCATCATATTCAGGTCCATTAATTAATGCAACACACATTGCATCATAGGCGTATATTCAACTTATCAATCATATTGGCACAGTCCCATAGTCTACATTAAAAGGTACAATAGTACACAACATGCATCTAATTAATCCATAAATGTCGTTCAAAAAGGGAAACAAGTCAACATATCCATATATGAGAGTGAGATAAACCAAACTGAGCACATACAAGCTCTATACTATAAGCTAATCACCTTTAAACATCCAAACATTGTCCATTCATCATCAATGAGCATTGAGCCCATCATATCTAACAGTTTTTAATTTAAATTCAATAAAGGAGGTAAGCCAATAATCACCTTTTCAACCAAACAAAGGTTAGCATCACACAACTTCTACTCTTAATATTCAAGCATGTGTAATATGATAGTCTTGAGCTAAAGGGAGGGTTTTGGTACCATTTACACAAGTTTCCCCAAAATCTCCTAATGCTCGGCCAATTCTAGGAAAGCTAAGTTTTGGGTTGGGGGGGCATATTTTGCATGGTAAATCTATTGGCTCTGGAAATGTGCCAAACATGTGAGGTTGGTCATTCTACATGTGTCCATAACCAAACCTCCAATATAGGACAAGGGAAGCACTTGGCACGGTTCTCAGCGAACCGAAAAAGACTAAATTGTGCCAAACGATTTGGCAATTCGGGAACTCGTCTGGATGAGTCTCGATAGATCAAAAGTGAACTTGGTTGCTCTCCAAATTTTGGGTTCAACAACCTCTTCGGTTCACCGAAAAGGGTCTCGGCGACCATTCCAGAGAGTCAAGAAAAGTTCTGAGATTCGGTGAGCTTCTCGGCGCACCGAGCAAGTCCCCGAACCATGGGAATGGTTCAAACCTCATGAAAATTCATCTGGAGGCCATTCAACCTACCAGGAAGGCTCGGTTATACTTTTTATGTCAATAATTTTAGTCTATATTAGGGATTTGTGGGTTTCTCTCAAATTTCCCAACCTTGGGGATTTGATTTTTTACAACACAGTTCACATGGGAAGGTCAGGGGGTTTTCCAGTATCTAAGCGTGGAAATTTCTTAATGAAATCCAAAGGGAAGGTGGGCATTCAACAAATAAACCTTTCCCTTTGGTCACAATGTCAAAACACAACCAAATACAAAATCAAAGAGAGGTTACTGAACTCGAGGTGTTGCTGGGGTGCATCGAGGTTACTCAGGCGTGTCAGGGAAGAGTTGCGTGGGAATTATAAGGAGGATATTTGGTGGCTATAAGAGAGGAGTGGTTTGGAGGGGACGTGCACAGCAAAAAGGTAAAAAGAGATTAGGGTTTGCTGAGAGAAAAGAAAAGAGAAAAGAGAGAAAGAGGCTGTTGGGTTGACTGGAAGAGGAAGAAACAAAGAGAGAGAGAGAGAGAGAGAGAGAGAGATAGTGGCTGAGATCGAGATCGGTAGAAGTAGAAGAAGAAGAAGGTAGAATCATGGAATATCGCTCATCATATCTAGTTTAAGGTAAGGTACATTTTCTGTATAATCCGCTTGGGATTCCGGAAGTTGTTAATGTGTGATTATATGTTTATTGTTGATATCATGGAGTATGCATTACATTAAGATCGATTTTATGCCTATATAAGTATGTTTGATTTGGTGCTATGAACTTGATAGAATGCTATGTGATTTTCCAGATTTATCATTACGATATTTGTTTTAATCCTTGTTATAAATAGAATGATGCATTTAATGCTCGTACATCTTTTTGATGTTATGGATGTGAATCCACGATGCTTATACTTGAATTAATAACCTAAAGTTGGATTCTGACACCAAGAGAAAAACCCAAAAAATTCCTAGAATCTCCCAGTTCGGCAGACGTCGGTCCACCGACGTCTCTGCCGACAGAGAGCACTTTTTAGTTCAAATTCGGAGTTTGGCAGGCGTCGTTCCACCGAACCCCTTATGACTTACAGACACCCTTTGGTCCACCAACCACTCTGCCGACAGAGACTTATTTTTAGTTCATTTTAAGTGTTTGGTAGGCCTCGGTCCATCGATGACCCTGCTGAAGACCCAATAAACATTCAGACCTGATTTCCAGAATTGTTTGACTTGAGTATCTGGCCAATTGACTTGTGAGATGAACATGGGCGATGAATAATATGAAATAACTTGTTAGTATGTGATGCATGAGATAATTATTGTTGATTGTGCATGTGTGCCATGGAAAGGAATCCCGTGTTGGCTTCCTAAGGATTATTCGTGTGTATGGGCGCATGGATAGCTTCCGAAGGATGTTATCAGTGGAGATTTAATTGATTGTTGAAAAGGATGCTTGTGATGTTGTTCCAAGGATTACTCGTGTGTATGGGCGCACGGGTAGCTTCCGAAGAACCTTCTCATCGACAATCCTACAGGTTCATTTGCTGGCTCGGGTAGCGACGGATTTAAGAGATGGATTCTTGGTAGTGATGCGTGAGAGATGAATCTGTTGTTATGGATGACTAATCCTTGGGTGTGAATTCCTAGAATAGTTATGGATGACTAATCCTTGGGTGTGAATTCCCAGAATAGTTATGGAAGATCATCCTTGGGTGTTAATTCCCAGAAGAGGTTATGGATGACCATCATTAGGTGTTAATTCCCAGAAAAGTTAGAAACAGTTACGGGAATTGAGCATGGTAGGTTGCAAGTCCAACAAAACCACGTTGTACACATGGGATACTTGAATTGACCGTAAGGTCGTGGATCGAGGAGGAGATTGTTGTTGTGGAGTAGTTGGATCTTGTGGTATTAATGTGGAGCTGGTGGTAGAGTAATGATTCGATACGATGGTTGCAATCATTTACATTCAACTTGCAGTCATAATTACATTATTGCATTCATCATGTTTTGTTTAATCTTCATTCATTACTCATCATTCATATGCATGCATTTAATTGTGATATCGTGGAACTTACGATGGTTGATTGTTGGACTGCAAGTATGATTACGCTATGGATTTGCTGAATTATGTTTTATGATGTGGACACTACTATATGATTGCCTTCATGACATGATAATTGCCAAGATGTTGTATGAAATTTGGACTAAGGTTGTTCCATGAGGATGGTTGTCGGAATTTGTTTCTTATATGGGCATTCCAAGCTCACTACAACGTTTAATGTTGCAGGTTAAGGAAGATTGGATGATTGTGTGGATTCAAAGTCATTTAGGTTTAATTGCTGCTTTATTTTCATAGTAGAACAATATAATATGGATTGTTTGGGATAGTTGATTTATGAGTTCTAGGCTATCTGAAGCCAAGTTTAGATTTATATACTTTGTCTTCCGCACTCTTATTTTGATTTAATAGAAGGAACGATTACTTTTATTACTGGTTGATGTTGGAAGCCGCGTTCCATGGTTGGGAACCCGAAGGTCTCACCTTCTGATCCGTACCACCCACCTAGGGAATCGGGTATCGGGATCCAGGGCATGACAAAAGAAAAGAGAAAAGAAAGAAGGACAGTTGTGGTTGGATCGATTGGAAGAGGAAGAAGTAAAAAGAGAGGAAGAACACGTTAGGATCAACATCAAAAACAAGAATATGAGGTAAGTTTCATTTTCAGTATAATTCTCTTAGGATTCCGAAAGTCATTAATGCGTGATTATATGTTTATTATTGACATCATGGAGCATGAACTACATTAAGGTCGCTTTTATACTTGTATATATGTGTGTTCTATTTAGTGTTATGATTGATAAATGTTAATGATTTTGATGTAAACTACTTGATTTCTGGAACCCTAAAGTTGTACAGATCTGAACCCAACCCTCGATCATAGGACCCATCTATATAATTTTCATGATTTATTTTTTATTTTATTATGATTCCCCTATTCGTTAGGAACACACCAAAACAAGTTTGAAGTGATTCCGATCAGTATTTAGGAAGATATGACCAAAACACCAATTGTACGTCGAAGCTGAAAAACCCAGAAAATTCCACCGACCACTTCACCGATAGAGACCAATATTTAGTTCATTTTTGGCTATTTGGTAGGGTTTATTCACCGAGCACTCCACCGAATACCCTGTGAGTAGCATAATGATGTGATATTTTGTGAATGACCTAGGTAGATGATGTGGGGCTTAGGCCAAAGATTGTTGTTGGATTCCGGAAGCAAGAGTTGACCTGAAGGCATCTAGCCAACCTACGAGGAGTCAATTTTGATGTTTTGAGGTTATTGTGAACATCATCCCACCTTAGGTTTGATTCGGATTGACTGTGGAATGGGTTAATTTGTAAGTTGTATGCTCTTGTTGTGATGATTGAAAAGGGATGCTTTTGATGGCATTCGGCGGATTATTCGTGTGTATGGGCGCACGGATAGCTTCTGAAGGATGTTATCACAGGAGATCCAACTGGTTTATTTGAAAGGGTACTTGTGATGATGTTCCAAGGATTATTCGTGTGTTTGGGTGCACGGGTAGCTTCCGAAGAACTTTATCACCGGCAATCCTACTGGTTCGTTTGATGGCTCCGGCAAAGACAGATTGAAGTTATGGGTTCTTGGTTAGGGATGACCAATCCTTGGGTGAGAATTCACAGAATAGTTGGAAATGGATTCGTTGTTAGGGAAGGCCGATCCTTGGGCGTGAATTCCCAAAAATGGTTAGGGATGACTATTCCTTGGGTGTAAATTCCCAGAAATGGTTAGAGGTAACCGTCCTAAGGGGTGTGATTCCTTGAAAGGTGAGGGTGACTATCCTTGGTTGTTTAATTCCCATAAAGGCAAGAAACAGTTACGGGATATGAGCCTAGTAGGTTGAAAGTCCTACAAAATCATGATGTACAAGTGGGAGTTGTGATTGTCATGGTAATTGAGTTGTGATCGACTCATGCTAGCAGCACCAAGTATGTGATACTTGGCACCGGTTGATCACCAGCTAGGAGCTTGCATTAGACTTACACTCATGGCTAGGAACTTGCATTAGACTTGCATCCATACTCCTTGTGTGACACCATACTGTATTGAGCATCCTTGAGCATTGCACCTTGCATGGCATTTGATATTGGTTTCATTTACTGCTTCATAACATGCTTATATGTTACTTGATGGTGTGTGTGCTAGTCGATTGAGATAACATGAGACTGTTATCGATGATACTGTTGCTTGTTTGACTAACGGTGTTTCATGAGGATGGTTGTCAGAATTGCTTCTTAATGGGCCTTCCAAGCTCACGCAACGTTTCATGTTGCAGGTTGAGGTTAACGTTAGCACGGATGGACTTGGACTTGGACTTTTGTATTGATAGATCATAGGAGTTTTGTTTATTTGTTTTCCTGCCGGGATCGTTTATTAGTTCTTTATTGATTTTGGTTGTAGGCTCTTCTGAAGCCATTAGAATCGTTTGATGTAACTTGGTTATATCATTTATATACTTTGCTCCGCACTCTGATTTTGTAGTACTCGAGTTATAATCTCTTGTATGTTTGAGTTATTGTTGTGAACCGCATTCCATGGTTGGGAACTCGAAGGTCTCACCTCGAGATCCGTGCTATTCCTCATTGGGAATCGTGACACGGGATCCGAGGCGTGACATTCATGATGATGTATAATTGCTTAAGATGAGCATGCTTATGCTTATGATTATGATTTTGATTGTGATAATGAACGTGTGAATGCAATAACATGATCTTAAAGTGAATTGTGAAGTGCATGAATTAATACGACTCATTGTATGATTATGAAAGCAATTGTTATACTTAGTTTATAATTTTCCTACTGGGCATCCAAACTCACTCCTTATGTTGGAAGAGGTGAACCATTGGAGTAGGATGGACTTGGAATGGAGGTTCCTAGCTAGAGGGGAATCTCAGGACTTTATGAACTTGATACATTAACTTATTTTACTGTTTTTGTTTTGACCCCACGAGGGTAGGATGTTGTAATCTTTACTTATGGTGGATTTATTTAATTGTGATTGGATTCTACATTAGTTCCTCTAATGTAAGTTAATTAATGGTTTAAAATTTATGAGACTTTCTCTAAAATTAGTATGCTTTGTTGAACCACGGGTTAATTTGAATGATTTGGGCGCATCCTTAGTTGGATTTGAAGGTCATTCCCTTAGGAATCATAGAGATTATATATCTCGAATTCAGGGCATGACAGAGTATGTGTGTGTGTGTGTGTGTGTGTGTGTAGGTTTTATGCTCGTGGATGAATGGAATGTATGTTTATGTTAAATTAGATGGGTAAAGTGAAGGCATGAAAGAGGACTATGAAGTGAATAATAAATACCGGAATGATGATTACATAATATGTAAGACCAATAGAGGGTAATGCCATACCAATACATGTTATGTCTGACATTGCTAGACCTCCTCTCCCCTGGATGGATGAGGTCTCTTGGTGAACAAAGCATGGCTCTGGGCAGGACATCAAGGCAAGAATCCTATGCCTAAGCTTCAGTGCTACCATTTACTACATTTGGAGAGAAAGAAACTCCAGAAGTTTCAAATCTTTGAGCATTGACAAAGGTCACTTACACAAAAGTATTATGGATGATATAAGGTTCCCCATCCATACTAAAGACTGCACAGCTGCTGATACTATTCACAACAAAATCTTCATGGACATGTGAAAGATACAAGCTACATACCTCTAACTTAGCTTCATATGCTAGTTTTTTAGCATGTTTGGTCTGAAATGCCTTGTTTCTCCACGTAGCACTAGGTGGTGTTTTTTGGTTCACCACCCCTGTGGTTGCTATTCTTTAGCCTCTTGTTGCATGCACATTCCTATTTCTCTCCTTTAATACAAATTAACCTTACTTTCCAAAAAAAATAAAAATAGAGGGGAAGAAGGAGTGAAAATTGGAGAGTTATCAAGATCTGAAGTATCCATTAAATAATCAATGAAAATATTTTATATAATTTAATTTATAATGTTTGATGATTTCCCTATTCGTTAGGAACACATTGCTTCACGTTTGAGGTGATTCTGATAAGTATACAAGGAGCTATGGACAAAATACCAAACATACATCAAAGCTAAAAAACCCAGCAAACTTGCTAGAAAAGGGACCGAAGTTGGGGGTCGACCGAACGGTTTAGGTCCACTTGGGGGATCGATCTTGGGTTGGGATCGAAGCCCAAAAGCCTTGATATCTTATGGAGAACTTAGTTTGACCTTAAAGAGGTTGTTTGTGGTAATTAAATCCCATTAAAAAAATGTGTATGTGAAAAGTTGCACACCAAAGTAGGGTGATGTCCCATGAAGTGTATTTTTCTGTGAATGAAGTTGAGTACTATTACTTTTCTTTGTTATTGTGTTGGCATGGGCAACATGTTTTATTGTTATTATTGAGTGTGATTTTATGTGTTGTATGAGATGTGCATGAGGAATATGAATGAATTGTGTTGAATGGTCCTTCTGACCCATCCATGCATTAGATTTGCTTGAGGTTAGGAATGAGTTGTGGTAGTAATGGTCCATGTGACCCATCCATGCATTTAATATGCATGAGGAACAAACATCAAAAATAGTTACGGGAATTGAGCCTGGTAGGTTGAAAATCCTACAAAACCATGATGTACACATGGGATGTAAGAGAACAGTGTCCAGTTGTATTAAAATGGATGCCCATTAATGAATATTACTTGATAAAAGATCATCATCCAGCTGTATTAAAATGGATGCCAAGGTAACTTGGAACCAATTGATCAACGGAAATTGCATTAGTTAACATTTATAAATTGTGTGTTGCATTGGTTGTATTAATTCATCATCCTTGCATAGCATTCATTCCTTGTAGCATTAATTATGTTTTCTGCATTTTTATGATATCATCTTTTCTTCTATGTTACTGTTTTTTATATTCATACAATAATGTGATTAAGTTAATAATGCATGTGGTAAGGTAGGATGAATTTGGTTGCTGAATTTGAATGGGATTAGATCATGTTAATAATTTACAGCATGAGTTTATATATTTGTGGCTGTTTTTATTGTTGATGATGTGAGATATAGGACCTATGGTTTCTACTGGTCCTCAAAAGCTCACACTTATTGTCCGTCCAACAGGTTAAGATGGATAATTGGAGCGAAGGGTGCTTGGAAGAATAAAGTTATTGGTTGATGTTTTTGTTTTTATTTTTTGTTTACTTGTAATAGGCCAGGTGAACTTTTAGATTTAATTAGTTGTTTTTTTGGGATGTGAAAATGATGTAATAGATTTGGAGAACTTGAATTTAAGTTTGTTGTTGGTTTGGTTTATGATTTGGCTTCCACTTGTATGTATGATTTGAGGTTGGTTTCCGCATCCAAGGAGATTGGATCTGAAGGTCAAGCCTTGGAGTCCTCGAGATTAGATATCTCGAATCCGGAGCGTGGCAGGTGGTATCAGAGCTCTAAGTTAGATTGCCTAGGATGAAAAGAACATAGCCATGAAAATTAGGATTCACATGAGTGCAATTGTGTGTTGTGTGTTGTCTGCATAACATGATTTGTGTGATTACTTGATTATGATTGCTCTAGGTTGGGGATCTAGAAGCTCTCAAGTTTGTTGAAACGGAAGGAACATAAAGACATGTAAACCACAGAATCACATGAAATTTTGTGGTGTGTATAACATGACTTGTTTGCTGAATTTTATGAATGATGTGATTGTTTTGGTGTTGTGTGCTTCTTGTGAAATGCTTTGAATTGTGTGTCGTGTGTACCTATGAATTGTTTGATTTTATGTTTACTAAATTATATGTGTGATATATGTATATATATATTTATGATTTGAAAATACATATTTACTTTATGGTTTGAATGTTATTGCATAATTGAATACGAAGTGATTGTTTATGTAATGTGTGCTTAAAATTCATACTAGGTTCAAGAATTCACAATAAAGCATAATTGCCTTTAGGAATGGGATTTATAAATCTAGTGTGATAAATTTTGGGGACGAAATTTCCTAAAATAGGGAAGATTGTATTGACCCGGATCCGAAAATTAATAATAATAATTAATCAGTGATTATTTAAATAAATTAAATATATTAATTTGTGATCATTTAAATGAACTTAGATGAATTGGATTCATGTTTGATTGTTTTATGTTCTTAATTAATTACAAAACTGGAATTAGTTAATTTAAGAAGGATCGTAATCAAATAGGTTTACATTATAATATAAATTGTATTGTTTTATTTGGATATATGAACTAATTATAAGGATAATATGTGCTTTGATAGAAATAATGCAGAATTAGACTAAATTGTAATTGAGAAGAAATATGGGTTGTGTGAGTAATTCATAGAAAGTGTGGAAAATATAATGTAATTAATTAAAACTTATTGGGATGAGATTTGAAGTGGTTTTATAATCAGTAATTAGAAGATAAGATTTGTTTAGTAAACGAAAATAGAATTTGAATTAGATTAGAAGATAAGAAAGTTTCTAGTTATTGGGGTTTAGTTTCCTTATCTAAATAGGAAGGTACGTATGGATTGAGGAGAAAGTTAAGGTAGAGTTTGAATTAGAATTAAAAAGAGAATCATTCCTTATCTGAATTGGTATGTATGTATGTATGTATGAATTAAAATTAGGAAGAGATTTAGGGAAGTGGATTGGATTCAAAAAGGGAAATTAGCTAGATAAGAAGATAGGAAGGTGCGTGTGGATGGGGGAGAAATCTAGGATGTGATTTGAATTGAAAAGGGAACTATAAGGAGAGAATTGAGAGGGTGTGTGGACTACAAGGAGAGTTTAGGTTTTGGTACAAGAAAAGAAAGAGAAAGAAGTTGACTACAAGATCTGGGATTAGGAAGTGCAGAAAAAGAGAGAAGAAAAGAAAGAGAGAGAGAAGGAAGAGAGTGTTGGAACGAAGGAAAGAGTGTGAAAGAAGAGGAAGGAGCTAGAAGAAGAAGCAAGAAGAAGAAGATAAGAGGATACTGCAGAAATCTGGGTTTCAGCATTGAGGTAGATCACCTTGGTTGCTGTCACGCCCGGAATCCGAGATACGGGATCTCAAGGAATTCAAAGGGAATGTCACACCCCGGATTCCATGATACGATTCCCAATTAGGGATAGTACGGATCTCGAGGTTAGACCTTCGGGATCCACTACTGAACTGCGGATTGCTACCAAACCACAAGTAAAAATAAAAGTACTAGATACCTCTATTAAATCAGAGTGCAGAAGCTAAAACCACAAAACAATAAAATCAACTATACATCCAATGGCCAATGACTCCGGCAAAGTCACGACCTACCAATCCTACTGATCAACATGATCTAAACAAACTATTACATCTCAAGCCCTCGCAGGAGCACCAAACTAAACAGAAATGAACGAAATCAAGTATGCAGCAGGTAGCACATCAAGTTCCACCACCTTTCACCTAACCTGCAATATGATAGGTTGCATGATCTAGGAGGCTCAATAAGAAATTCAGCAGTTACCATCCCCATATGGAAATCATATATCAACAAGGATTAGTGTCATAAGTTGCAAGTGTTAGAATTATACAACAAAAACATCATAATAGCAATGAATCTTTTAGTGTGAGATGAAATGATATGAATGAGTCAATCACATACCCTAAAATGAATGATATGATAAGAAACACACAAACAATCAAAATGAATGCACAATGAATGTACTAAGTCTAACATCTCCTGATAAGTGAACCTCATATGATGCTTCCCACAACAATGGACGATTTAGGACGCATCCAAGGAACTACCGAAGTCCCCTCTCCATTTCGGGCGCTAACCCATGGCACGAAGGCTACAATACAGTACGGCTAATTTACGAGTGTACGGTACTCGAGGGATAGCAGACTTGTATAAACGCTCGCAAGCATCCTACCTTACTTTAAGTTCACCCCACGGGTATATAGTCAACCCATTCTGGAGGCATCGCAGTTTTTTCTCCGTAGATTTCCACCTCCCGGTACACTTATCATTTGATATCAGCCTAGTATGTAATGCATTAAACTAGGATACTATATGAAGGTCAACAACATAAACTATCCGCGCATCCATACACAGATAATCCGATTGCAAACATTCACAAGCTTCCTATCAGTGATAAAATAACATCAAGACAACACCACAAACCTTATCCATCGCTGCCCGGTTCACCAGGACAAGATATCAATACATAACTCACATCTGTCGCTGCCCATTTGACCAGGCGAGCTATGCTTACTAGTAACAGTGGGATTGCCAGTGATAACACCCTTCGAAAGCTATCCGTGCACCCATACACACAAATAATCCACCGGATGCCATCACAGGTATCCTTTCCACAATCGATATATCACAACAAGAGCAAACGAACTAACCAATTAATCACTCTTCCATTAACAAATCTGGATCAAACCTGAGGTGGAAATGGTGGCCACAATAACCTCGGAACACCAAGATTGACTCTCCATGGTCAAGTCTTGCTTCCGAAAATCAACAACAACAACAACGGCCGAAGCCCCACACCATCCACCTAGGTCATCCTCCAAAAAGTCCCAAGTACTGTGAAAGTTACAGGGTCGTCGGTAGATTCGTCGATGGACCGAGGTCTGCCAAAGGGAAAAAATGAATTAAAAATAGGTCTCTGTCGATGGGGTGGTCAGTGGACCGAAGGATTCTCTATAAGTCTCAGGGGGTTTGGCAGAGTGGTCGGTGGACTGAAGCCTGCCGACCTCCCTTTTTGGTCTAAAATGTTCTCTCTGTCGGCAGGGTGGTCGGTGGGGACAGGGCCACGGGGATGAAGATTGGTGAAGGACATCTCAACCATGGATTGTACTGCTTCAATCCACAAAGTATGGCAATGACTGTGAGGA
>JAUPMG010035543.1:0-14488 GCA_031762675.1 Pachysandra terminalis | reverse complement strand
TCTGCCATAATCTTTGTATGCTTGAAAAATCATAACTCTTTATCCAGAGATCAATTTTGAATGAGACTAGATCCTCTAGAAAGAGAACTCAATTGAGAATGTAATAAAATTTATTTCATGTATTTTTTATATTTTATTTTAATATATTTATATTTTTAAATTGTGCTATTTTGTGCTGTATCATCTTATATATAGAACACCAGTTTTTCTATTTTTAAAACTATTTAAAAAATTATTTTTTAAAAACTATTTTTATTGGAGGTATATTACAATATGTTTAACAACATCAAATTTTTTATTTCTCAAAAAAAACCTACCATTTGATTCAGTTTTAATAGTTTTACCGATATATTTAAAGATTTATAACAACTTCGCAGTAGGTTGGAAATTAAAAATAAAATAGTTAACTATTTTTTTTAGTCTTGGAAATTTTTATATGTACGAGTCTAGAAGTTTATGTAAATTTTTCAGAATTTTGTAATTCATTTTTATTTGTAAATAAAACTCTGAAAGTGGATAACCTCATATTGTATTTTTGCTGAATTTTTTAATTTATTTTTATTTGTTAATTATTTGTAATATTTATGCCATGGGTACCCTTTTCTTAAGCATTGGGGCACTTCCAATAGAGGGATACCCTTTATGTGGGGACATTCTACAACCCTTTGGAGGGTACCCAAGGCTTATAAGGCCATTTGGAACCAACCGTGTTTTTTTTTGCCTTGGGTACCCCAAAATAAGCCTTAGGTACCCTGTCAGTGGTACCAAAGGCTAAATTTGGGGTACCTAAGGCTATAAAGAGCCAAAATGTACACAAGGCCTAACATATAACCCTTGGGTAACCCCTCCAATACACTCCCCACACCACAACATCATGCCCCTACCACACCCAAACCACCACTAACCCCAAACCATCATTTCTTCAAACACTGCACTACCCCACCTCCATTACACCAAACATCCCTCACCACCACCCTTAAACCATACCACAAATACCTTAGCCCCGGTGTGGGGACATTCCCCAACCCTTTGGGGGGTACCCAAGGCTTATATAATCATTTGGAACCAACTGTATTCTTTTTTGCCTTGAGTAGCAAAAAATAAGCGTTGGGTACCCTGTGAGTGGTACCACAGGCTAAATTTGGGGTACCCAAGGCTACAAAGAGCCAAAAGGTACACATGGCTTAACATATAAGCCTTGGGTACCCCCCAACACACCCAAATACACTCCTGCCACTACAACACCATGCCCCTACCACACCCAAAAGATACACATGACTTAACATATAAGCTTTAGCCCTTGTGTGGGGACATTCCCCAACCCTTTGGAGGGTACCCAAGGCTTATAAGGCCATTTGGAACCAACTGTGTTTTTTTTTGCCTTGGGTACCCCAAAATAAGCCTTGGGTACCCTGTGAGTGGTACCAAAGGCTAAATTTGGGGTACCCAAGGCTATAAAGAGCCAAATACAATCCCCACAACACCATGCCCCTACCACTAACACCAAACTACTAATTCTTGAAACACTGCTGCTGCTGTAAACAGCAGTAGCAGCAGCAGCACTACCTCACTTACCTTGGTACTTCTTGAACAACAACACAGGGTACCACATGCTTGAGCCTGGTGCTTTTTTTAAGCCCTGTAGTACCCCGGTACGAGAGGATACCCCAGGCATAATAATACACAGGGTACCACATGCTTAAAAATTAAGCCAAGAGTACCCCCTCTTAATGCTATGGGTACCCTGTGAATCATTAACCTTGATTACAATGCAAACAAGCATTTTTCTAGATGAGTATACATGTACAAATAAGAAAAAAATTGCAAATAGCATACCTGTTCTTAAAGGATGTGGGGCCTTCTGAAGTTTGGAAACCGTTTTCCACTTCATCTCGACACCGAGATACAAGAAGAGTAGAGAAGAGGTCGATTGAGAAGAGCGACCTCTTCTCTGAGGCCCTCTTAAAATGAGAGAGAGACTAAGAAGAGACGACCGGAAAAAAAGAAGAAAAAAAGAAGAAGCAAAGAAGGTGAAGATTTTTTTTTTCGTTTTAAAAATATATTTTAAAATGCTGTTACATTTTACGTTAACGGTTAAGTACACGTGGCAGAAATCCATCGGCTCTCTACGGATTGCTGCAAGTCTTAAGCTCTAGAAGATGCAGAGCCGAGAGTTGGAGGCTTCCGGTATTATAGATCTGTTTCCCTCTTCCCGCGTAGAAGCTCTCCCTTATAAATTCTGGATACAGTCAATATGTCCCCCAGTCACAGTTCAACGTCCTAGCTCAGACCTGCAAGACTCGCTTCTCAGCTGGTTCTAGGGTTAGGGTTTCGGATTTTGTACTCTAGGAACATCGCTGCAGATTCTAATGACGGTGTCAAATGAACTAAGAGACAACACCATTGAGCTGGAATATGAAGAGGAAGGAAGCCGCGTAAGTTCAGGCGATTACTTCTTCCACAAGATCGGAGAAGCCGTTCCTCTAAAGCCTAGCGATTCCAATTTCGATCTCAAAAGTCCTCCGGCACAGCCATTGGCGGTCTCCGATCGCTTTAGAGTCATCTTTTTAGCCCATTCCGAAGGTAAGTTCTGTTGCCTTATTAATAATGTTTGTGTCTGTGTTATTTTTTGTCAGGGTTTTCATGCTTTGGGGTCTTTATTTGTAGGGTTTTTTGTTGTGAAGACCAAGGACGCTATGGAGTCGGCCAAGGAGATTAAGGAGAAAGGAAGTGGTTTGTGTATCCAAGAGTTGAGCCTAGTAGACGTTCACATTGGTAAAGTTCATTTATTGGCGTTGTCCACAGATTCATCTTTACTCGCAGCTTCGGTCGGTGGAGATATTCATTTCTTTGCAATTGATTTGCTTCTCAATAAGGTATGGTTTGGTCTCTAATGCTCTGTGCAGTAGCTTTATCTTTGCATGCTAGCATTGGTAAGAACCGTCAGATTTTAGATAGTGTGCTGCTTATTGCTAATAAGTACATGAAGGAATGGGAGAGAGTGGGGATTCCGGGTGTAGTGTCGCGCCCCAAATCCAAGATATAGGATCTCGAGGATTCCAAGGAAACAACTTTCGGATCCATTATATGGATACGGATAAATAGCCACACAACCAACCCAATCTTGGTTGAATCAGAGTCAACATAATAATAGAACAACGGAGATCTGAAATTTTTAAAACTAAGCCATAGCCCAATTAAAAGTACATTGGACTAATCACCCACAATATAGCAATCCTAACATTATTACAATTTTTGCCCTCCAGGGGTCGAACCAAAGTAATAAAAACAAGTAAAGAAAATCTGTAGTCTCTAAAATAAAAACATCTAAGTCATGTCACTTCTCCAGTAGTCAGCAGGTCAGATGATCCGATCACCTGTAAAAATAAAGATCAGCCAAAGCTTAGTAGAGAAATCAAACGAGACTATAATATCTATGTTTATGCATGCATAACAATACAGTTAATTCATGCATATCATCCATAATGTAATAACACAATACAATGTATATTAAATATGTTCTCATACAATATTTCACATATTAGTATGTACATTACAATATCACATGAATTCATAATTCACATGGATACTATGCAAGATCACATTATAACAATCAATGATTCACCATTTCCATAGTTCCACTATGTTAATACAACCTACATGATTCTATCATGTTCAACCAAATTTTATATGGATCTACCATATTCCAATTAACACACACACATGTTCTCACATGGTTCCACCATGTGACATAACACAAGAATTATAGTGAACACATAGTCATACTATGTTTCATAACAATATCCACATGGTTCTACTATGCTACGACCAACACATATAATAATTACTACATGGTTCTACCATGCTAAGACCAAGTAACTACATCATGATATTATATACAATACACATAGTCTCACTATGTATACGACAAACATCACATGGTTCTACCATGTCACAACCAAGTAACCACATCATAATATCACATATAGTACACAGTCTCACTTTGCGTACAAACAAACATCACATGGTTCTACCATGTCACAATCATCATTCTTATAGGGACTTTCACCCACGGTGGAATACAAACGTAATCAAGTAACAATATTCACATAACACTCCTTTAGGGACTTTCACCCGCGGTGGAAGTACACCCGTAATCAATCACAATCACAATTAATATTCCTTTAGGGACTTTCACCCACAGTGGAAGCACACCTGTAACTAATATCCAATCCACATTCCTTTAGGGACTTTCACCCACGGTGGAATACACCTATAATCAATATCATAATCCACATTCCTTTAGGGACTTTCACCCACGATGGAAGTAAACCCGTAGCCAATCACAATCACAATCAATCCACACTAGCTAATGATAATGCATATCAGTCAAACACTCATCATGTGCAATGCAATGCAATATATGATGCAATTATGAGATGAGATGAGTGCAATGCAATGTAGGTATGACCAGGCCTAGCCCAATCACATGCTCAATCCAATTCACAATCATGCAACCTGTTCTTTTAGGGACTTGCACCCACGGAAGAACACACCTATCAGTAACCCGTTCTTTTAGGGACTTGCACCCACGGAAAGAACACACCTGTTGCGACCATCACATATTAAGGGCTTGCACCCACGGCTGGAAACACCTTAAGCTAGTAGCCTGCTCTTTTAGGGACTTGCACCCACAGTAGAAAGTCACATTTCGTATTCCTCTAGAGACTTGCACTCACGGCGGAATAAACCTGTTACGGCCATTCCTTTAGGGACTTTCACCCACGGTGGAAACATACCCGTAATCAGAACCTTCACATTTTATGAGGCTTTCACCCATGGCTGGGATACACCTTATGCTAGTAACCTTTTCTTTTGGGGACTCTCATCCTCGGTGAGGCACACCCATCCATATCACAATTCAAGATACAATCATCAATCACAGACAGCATTCACAACATAAATACTCACTCTATCCCCAATCAACACACAAGGTTTCATCAAATCAACACAAGGCAAATATAAGTCAAACAAAGTCAACCTAAATCAACTTTAGATGCCAAAGGCACCATTCAGCCAATCAATTCCTAAGTGACCATTTCTAGTCATAACAATCCTATTTTGAGGTACTATGATCATATTCTGGACCTTGAATTTAATATCACCTATTATTCAATTCAGATTAGTCAATAATCCTGAATTTTTGACCTTCTCCTACAATTTTCCTAATTTGACCAAATCTAGATCTTTTGCACACAAACCAACTATACAGACATGTGTACAACTCACTAGGGAATAGGGCTGTAAACGAGCCGAGCTTTGCTCTGCCTAGCTCAGCTCAGGCTCGTAAATCTCTAGCAAAGCTCAGGCTCGGCTCAAGCTCGTTAAAAGTTTCTAGGCTTCGAGCCGAGCTGAGCTTTGCCCAGCTCGGCTCATGCTCGTAAAAGCTCGGCTCGCAAAAAGTTCGGCTTGTAAAAAATCGACGTCGTAAAAAAGCTTAGATTAGTACAAATGTATTAACATTATAGTTGATAACTGTTATTATATGTAATATAATATGTTAACATGTGTGTTTAATATTAATACATAATATAAGATATAAAAATATGAACGTATAATCACATATACAAACCGAGCCGAGCTTTAATCGAGCCTAGCCTCCTACCCAAGCTTGGCTCAAGCTCGTTAAAATAATGAGCTTTTTTTTGGGCTCAGGCTCGGCTTGCGCCTAATTTTAGAGCTTTGAGCCGAGGCCGAGCTAGCTCGGCTCGTTGACAGCCCTACTAGGGAACCTATCCCTGAAAATTGACCTTGTTTGGGCCTCGGCAGCACTTCAGTAGCTGCCGATGCTCCTACCGAAGTTCTCAGTAGGACAACTACCGAGCCTCGGTAGACAGTCCAGAGAACCTATCATTTTTCTGGTTTTCGGCAGGTGTTTGGTAGCTACCGTCACTCCTGCCAGACGTATAAATTTAGCAGAATTCTGGGTTTTCACCTAGGATTTCGTGCCTACATCAAAGATACTTAATTGCTAGGGTTCTAATGATAATAATTAAATCTCTAAAAATTATCCAAGTGATCCAAACATCAACACATAATAGCTTATTAATTTCCATGGATCTAAGCAAGTAATCACATTAAATCTAAGAATTATTCATAATCCATAGGAACACAAGGAACACTAAAATTATAGAAATTTAGATCTAGCATGAATATCTTCATACAAATAGCATGGCATTCATTCTAGTTTCACTAGATCTCTAGTCTAAGCATGCTTCACACAAGATCATGCATCAACCCTATAACTATAGCATTGGAATCATCCATAAATATAAATACCTTAGAAACGCAGGAAGTCCCTACCTTGTTTTCTTAGGTAGTTTTCCAACAACAAGGATCACCCGATTCTACTTTCCTTCCTCTTCTTCTTCTTCTTCTTCTTCTTCTTCTTCTTCTTGTTCTTCTTCTTCCAGAACCAGATTTCTGCACACCTTTCCTCTTCACTCTCTTCCTTTTTCTCGTTCTTCCTAGGCTTCTTCTCAAAGTTGCAGATTCTTTTCCTTTCTTCTTTAGCTCTCTTCTCCTCTCTTTTTCTCTTCCCTCTCTCTTTTCTCTTCTTTCTTTCTCTCATTTTCTCTGGCCTTTTTCTTCCTACAATATTCTTTCCTCCTTTTCTCCATCACTTCAGCTTTCTCTTTCTTCCCATATGGCCTCCTCATCTTCTCCTTCTGCAGAACCCAAAACAGAAATTTCTCTCTCCCTATTTGGACGTCCAGCTCTAGAGGCAGATTCTCTCTCCTACTTACTTAGCCCACTAAAACACTATCACTGTTGGTTTGTTTGAATTTGAATCTTTTAAATTTGAATTTTAAACTGTTGAGAGAATTGGCTGTGTTTGATTACTTCCTTAATTACCCTTGTTTAAATACATAATTATCTGACCAAGTCCTAATGGACTCTCAATGGGTTTTGGGCCCAATTCGTCAGTTTGTGTTCTGGCCCATATGGATTTGAAATCCAGCCCAAATATTAATTCTTAATTAATTAAATAATTATTCCTTAGTTTCTCGTAATTGTTATTTAGTCCAATACTACCAAGAGTCTTTCATTAAATTCCCACTGTATAATTAGTACATTAATAATTTAATTTATAATTAATCCAGTTG
The DNA here is from genome assembly GCA_031762675.1 of Pachysandra terminalis. Taxonomy (NCBI): domain Eukaryota; kingdom Viridiplantae; phylum Streptophyta; class Magnoliopsida; order Buxales; family Buxaceae; genus Pachysandra; species Pachysandra terminalis. The sequence continues at coordinate 7,322 of JAUPMG010035543.1, read as the reverse complement.
GGTCCGGGTCACTACATGTAGTGTGTAAATTGGATATGAGAGAGAGCATATTATCGAGTTGAGTGAAAATTTTTGGATTCAGTTCTTGAATGGAAAGGTTTTTGCGCAAGATGGAGGAAATGGATCAAGGGTTGTGTTAAAAATGTCTATTTTTCCTTGATTCTCAATGGGTATGTACATGGCCATTACCCCACATCTCGAGGTTTGCTCCAAGGGCATCCTTTATCACCCATTTTATTCACTTTAGTTATTGATTTCCTCAGTACTTAGTTCTTCCGAAGAAGGAGGGTTTGGTGAGAGGTTTTGTTGTGGGGATGGACTGTTTCAGTTTTACACCTACAGTTTGCCGATAACAAGATGCTGTTTCTTGATGTCTTGGAGGACTAGGTTTTCCAGGTTATGTGTTTTGAGATGGTATCAGGTCTTAAGAGCCAATCTTGAAAAAAGCACCATGTCTCTAGGATTAGGGTAAGTGAGAATCAGTTGAAGAGTCTTTCTTAGATTCTAGGATGTAGGACCGCAAAATGGCCTTTGAAATATCTTGGCTTACCTTTGGGACTTGGGAGGCAACCCTAGATTGGTGCAGTCTTGGGACCCTGTGATAGAATAACTAGAAAAGAGACTAGCTACTTGGAAGAGAAATTACTTATCACTAGGGGATGGGATTACGTTGATCCAAGTGGCCTTTTCTAATATATTGGTCTATCTTCTTTACATTTTGAGGTGTCCTGCTATAGTTAACAAAAAAAATTGAGAACCTACAAAGAGATTTTTTATAGGAAGAGGGTGGGGGCAAGCAAGATCACTTGGTTAAAGGGAGGTAGTGTATAAGTCTAAAAGAAATGGAGGTCTGAATCTTGTCAACATTGTTGCAAGAAACCAGTCTTTGCTTGGTAAATGACTGACAGCTCGATCTAGAACAAGATGGCTTGTGGTGTAGTCATTACCAGCAAGTATGGAAGACATGAAATGGTTGGGATATTAATCTGAGAGCGAGGGTGTGCAGGTCTTGTCCATGGAGAGGTGTTAGTGATATAACGCCTTTATTTTATCCTTTGGTCCGTTTTGTTGTAGGTTCAAGTTCTCGTATTGCCTTTTGGTCTGATTTATGGTGGGGGAAAATCTCTTTTGCTGTCCTTTTACCTCGTCTGTTTAGGTTTGCCACTTTCAAGCAGGCAAAAGTGGCTAATATTCTGATCTCCCTCTGGAGTAGTTTGAAACCTTTCCTTCGATGTGTTCTTTGCTCTGCTGATATATTGTAGTTTGCCCCATTCGACTCTTCTTCATAATTTCTTCATTCATAACTTCTATTGATTGGCGCTTGTGGAGCCTCAATCCAAAAGGGACATTTTCCCCTAGTTCCTTCTTCGTGATCCTCTGACATGATCATTTTGTGCTAGCCTCTCATTTCTCTTTCTGTTAGATTTGTAAATCAAAAGTTCTTCTGAAGATCAAAGCTTTTATCGACCTCAGCGCTCAACCGAATCAATACCTCTGATGTTCTTCAGCGGAGAAGGAGATACCTTGCCATTTCCCCACAGGTTTTATCTTTTATGTATGAGAGATGAGGAGTCGGTTGATCACCTTTTTATTCATTGTGCGTTTGCCAGGGAGGTTTGGTACTTTTTCCTTAGGTTGGCCGGGAAATTTTGGGCATTGCTAGTAGACCTTCGTTTTATGATGGAGCAATGAAGATTTCCCATGTTGGGAAAGAGAACAGTCTTTTTCACCACCTTATGGTCTTGTTAAATGGAGAGAAATAAAAGAATCTTTAGTGATGAGAGGACACGAGTACAGTCGATCATTGAGTCCATTATGGTTTTAGTAAGGTCCTGAGTTTGCACGCTCTTAGAGTTCAAAGATACTGTAGTGTCGAAGGTGATCAGGGATTTGGGGACGGTTCACTTATATACAAATAGCACTAGTCATCTCGTTAGCTGGCAACCCCCACAGGTGGGGTTCGTCAAACTTAACTTTGGCGATTACTTATTGGGGAATCCAAGACTTCCAAATTTTAAAGGGGTTTTCATGGATTCATCAAGTATCATTTTACATGTATTCTATGGTCCCATTGGGGAAGGGAATGCAATTAGAGCATAGAAACATGCTTTATTGTCTGGTTAAAGTAAGCAAAGTTATAGGGATTTAAGGATTTGAAGGTGGAGGGGGACTCCTTAGTGGCTATATCTTGGATGACTACACAACACGAATAGTCGTGGGGACTAGTTAATCTTATTTGTTGGGTATTGAGGTTGGCCGATGGGTTGAGCATATCGTTCTCTCAGGTGCCAACAACTGGGTGGATAGACTTGCTAGAACTGGAGTGGCGAGAGAGGTCATGTTCCATGGTGTGTTTGCAGATGATATGGTAATTGCTTAGTGTTGCTTTATTTGTTCATAGCCTTTGGCTCTTGTATGCTCTTCTTGTCTTCTTAAGTGGTCTTTTTATCTTGCTTTTGCTTTTGTACTTTCTTTTTCTTTCTTCTTGGTTCTTGTAGGCTTGTCCTCTTACTAGTCAATTTTGTAGTTCTCTTTCCATTTTATGATATCATTCTGGTTGTTCCTAAAAAAATGAATTTTGAAAAGCCTATCCATTCATGATTTAGCCATTTAGGTTCGCAAATATGTAGTGGAGATGGTTTGTTTGTTTTGATAGTCGGTGAATGTTGGTTGAACTTTCTGGGAGGGAGGGAAAAAAATGAGAGGGGTCAAAGATATCTTGAGGAGATTCAAGGTGGATATTGTGGTGCTCCAGGAAACAAAGAGGGATAAGGTCTCTAAGAGTCTGATTAGGCAACTAGGGGGTATAAAAAACAAGGAGTGGGAGTTCTTACCTTCTGTAGGAGATCTGGGGGTATTTGTATTATCTGGGATGTGGATTGTGCGACTCTCAAGGAAGTTTGGATTGGAAATTATTCTTTATCTGTTAAACTGTGTTGTGTGGAGGATGGCTTTAAGTGGGTTTTGACGGGTGTGTATGGTCCCAATAAACCCAGTGAGAGAGGTGGATTTTGGGAAGAACTCAAAAGTATTTGGGAGAGGTGGGAGGACCCATTGTGCATGGTTGGAGACTTTAATGTGATTAGATTCTCTCAGGAGAAATCGGGTAATACAGTCACTAGAAGCATGAGAGGTTTTGGGGAAGGCAAGGAAGATAGGGTTTGAATTTTTGCATGTCGAGGGGGATTCTTTTTCAATAATTTCCTGGATGTCAGATAATAGTAAGTACCCTTGGAGATATGCACATTTGCTTCATTTAGCTCATCATCTGACATTGGGGTTAAGGATTATTTTTTCTCATGTCTAGAGGTCTGCTAATGAGGAGGCAGATATTTGGGCCAGAAGAGGGGTGGATAGAGATTCTTTTGATGCGGGAAAACTGAAGGATGATGATATAGAGGTTTCTTAAGGATTGTTTTATGTAGTGTATTCTAGTTTGTATTGTATTTTATTATTGTGGTTTGTTTTTGTTTTCGGATTACATTTTGTGATCCTTTTATATTTCTTGTAACCTATTTTGATGATTAATGAAATGTTGTTAATTATAAAAAAAAAAAAAGGTGGGAGATTTAATTGGTCAAACCTACAAGATGATCCGGTGTGCTGTAGATTGGATATATTGCTTGTTTCCTTGGAATGGGAGGAGCATTTCCCAAAAACAATTAAAAAAATTCTCCCCAGACCTATCTCTGAACACTTCCCCATTTTGATTCATATGGATCAGACGTTGATAGTGGTCCCCCACCTTTTAGGTTTGAGAAAATGTGGCTCCTCCACCCCAAATTCAAGGATGTTATCAAAGAATGGTGGGACAGTAAGGAGGACATCTTTGGGTGGGAGGCTTTCAAGTTTATGAAGCATCTTAGAGTTATCAAGTCAAATCTTAAAATTTGGAACAAGGAGGTGTTTGGATGGCTTTCGGAGAGGAAAAATCAAATTTTGGAGAGCATTCAAGGGTTCGATAGAAAGGAAGAAGAGAGAACACTTAGTAGTATGGAGAGGGAATCCAGGAGAAGGTTGAATTTGAATTTAAGGAATTGTTGCAAAAGAGGAAGTGAATTGGGGGACTAAAAGCAAGAATTGAATGGTTAAAAGAAGGGGATGGTAACATAAGGTATTTCCATAAAATGGCCAATTTTAGAAGGAAGAAAAATGAAATCGGAATGTTGGATCTTCTGGGTGCTGTTTTTCTGCATCATTTGGCATGTTTGGAGTGAGTGAAACAAAAGGATTTCTGAGAATTCGTGGAGGAACCCGAATCGTCTCATTGATTTGCTTGTGGGTACTATGGCTGCTTGGTGTAGGGTTATTCCAGAATTTCATAATGTGACTTCCTCGGATCTTGTTAGATGTTGGGAGACCATCATTGTGTTGTAGTTCTTTGTACTATTTTTTTTCTTTTGGGTCTTTTTGTCTCTTTTTTCTTTGTTTTCTTTGTAGTTGGTTCCCTGTCTTGGCGAACTGATTACTTTTTGCTTGCTTTTGTACATTCTTCTCTATTTGTATAATCTTTGTTATCGATCAAAAAAAAAAAAAAATTGATCCTAAGAAAATTGTGGAGGGTATATAGGATTCTATTCCAAACTATATAAGTTGGAACAGGAACATATTTTTGATCTGAATTTGTTGGATGGCCCTAGGTTGGATGATAGGGCAACAATTGAAATTGAGAAAAATTTTGAGGTTGAGGAGGTTCACAAAGCATTGTGGGAGATGGATAGAAATAAGGCATCGGGGCCTGACGGGTTCAATATGGCATTCTTTCAAGATTGTTGGGATATTATCAAAGTTGATCTTATGAAGGTGTTCAAGGATTCCAGAAGAACAAGATCATAAACAAAGCTACGAATGCAACATTCCTTGTGTTAATCCCTAAGATTGTTGGGGTCAGAAATGTTAAAGATTTCAGATCCATTAGTTTGGTCACTAGTGTGTACAAGATCATTGTCAAAGTGTTGGCAAATTGAATGAAGGAGGTTGTTGGGCAGGTGGTATCAAAAAATCAGAGCGCTTTCATCAAGGGTAGACAGATTCTGGATAGTATCCTGATTGCCAATGAATGTGTGGAGGAAAAAATGAGAAAGAAGCATTCGGGATTTGTTTTGAAAGTTAACTTGGAAAAGGTATATGACTGGGTAGAATGGGAGTGTGTGGAGTCGGTGCTTAGGTGGAAAGATTTCCCTGAAAGATGGTGTGTTGTTGAATTAGAGGGTGTATTAGAAATGTCAGCTTCTCGTTTTGCTTAAATGGTGGGATACGGGTTTGGTATCTTTGTCCAGGGGTCTGCGCCAGGGGGACCCGCTTTCCCCTTGTTTACCTTAGTGAGTGATATGTTGAGGTTCTTTCTTTATAAGGCAGAGGAATTGGGAAAGATCCATGGTTTTAGGGTTGGAAAAATTAAATGAAGGTTTCCCATCTCTAGTTTACGAATGATACTATTTTCTTCCTTGAGACGTCAAATGAAACCTTTTTCTGGACTAAGTGTATCCTTAGATGTTTTGAGATGATTTCTCGGCTTAAAGTTAACCTTGGAAAAAGCAGCTTGTTTGGCATACATTTGGAGGATGATTTTAGGAACAAGTGTGCTAGTGACTTGGGGTGTGGAGTGTGGGGTGGGGGTTTGGCCTATGAAGTATCTATGGGTGCCAATTAATGGGAATCACATGGGGGTTCAGGTTTAGAATCCAATAGTGGAAAAAATGGAAAAGAAATTGGTCACCTGGAAGAGGAATTACCTCTCTTTGGAACGAAGAATTACTTTTATTCATGCTTCGCTTGGCAATCTCCCTACTTATGTCATGTCAATCTTCAAGATGCCTAAATCAGTCAGTGACAGAATTGAAAAGCTTCAAAGAGATTTCCTTTGGGAGGGTGGGGAGATAGAAAGAAGGACCAATTAGTTAAATGGGCCGATGTTTGCAAGTCTAAGGAAGATGGAGGTCTTAATATGGGTAACCTCCAAATCAGAAACAGGGCCCTCTTGGCCAAGTGGCCTTGGAGATTTAGTGAAGAGAGAGGCTTTGTGGAGATCCATTATTGCAAGTAAGTACGAAACTCATGCCAACGGATGTGATGTGAATCACGAGGCAGTTATTCGAGTGGCTAACCCTTGGAAGGTAAGCTCTGGACTTTTTCATATCTTTTGGAAGTATGTGAGGTTTTCCGTAGGGTCTGGTTCATCTATTTGGTTCTGGTTGGATGTTTGGTGGGGAGTGTCTTCTATGGCCTCTAGATATCCTAGGACTTTTCGGTTATCAATCAATAAAGAATTGCTTGTTTCTGATGTCCTTAGCTGGTCAGTTTCCGGTATTACTTGGAATCTTCCCCTCTTGCGTGACCCTAGATTGGTCGACATTGATGAAATGGCCTCTCTTTTTGCACTCCTTAAAAATGTGATTATTGATGATGGTTTGTTTGACTTTACTGGACCTTGGCGTCGTGTGATAGGTTCAGCATTAAGTCTTTCCGATCCCTTTTGAGTGCCACTCCCGGTTCGTGCCCCCCTTCTTTCTCTACTTCTCTGCTTTGGGGGGCCAGGGTCCCTCCCAAAGTCAAAGCATTTGCTTGGTCTACATTCCTGTATCGCATCAACACTACTGACATGGTTCAGAGGGGGAGGCCTTTTAAGGTTCTGTCTTCATAGGTTTGCCATTTGTGCTTGAGGTGTGGGGAATCCGTGGATCATCACTTCGTGGGTTGCAGTTGGGCTAGCCAGATATGAAGCTACTTCTTGAGAGTGTTTGGTGTGGATTGGGTGAGTCCATATTCTGTACGGGACATGCTTGATCAATGGTGGTTAGGATTGCGTTCTTTGCTGTGCTGTGGGGTATTTGGGGAGAGAGAAACAGCAGAATTTTTGTGAACAAAGGTAAAAGTTTGGGTGCACTTATTGATTCTAATGTGAGCTTAGCATCTTCGTGGGCTGCTATCCTTCCCGAGTTCACCGGTTTCACTAGGATGGACATTACTAGGTGCTGGGAGCTTGGTGTATTGTGGTAACAGGAGCTGTTTTTGGGCTGTTGGCTTAGGGGGGCTGTCATTGTATTGGTCTTTGGAGCCTCCTTTTTTGGGGTCTTCGTATTTAATTTTTCTCTTTTTTGTTGCTGTACATTCTCTCTTTTCTCTAGCAATGTATTGGTAATGCTTGAAATAAGGTGAATTTTATTTATAGATTGGAGGTAGATGATAAGATTTTAAAGGAGTAGATAAAGTGGTGAAGTTGTTTCAGGTGAGTGCCGTCTATAGACCTTTTGAGAGTACTTTGCTGGTGGATTGTAATGAGTTGGAGAAATATTTTCTGAAGTGTGAAGTTCTTTTTTTTG
>JAUPMG010035533.1:0-14489 GCA_031762675.1 Pachysandra terminalis | reverse complement strand
CTTCTTCTTCTGATCCAAACTCCTTTCCAATTTTCGGTACAAACTCCATTTGGTTTCCTTCATTGTAGCCACTATGCTCATCAGGACACCTTTCCACCATTTTTATTCCAAACCAATCTGCCCCGGATTGGTCAATAACAATACCAATAATAGATAAACAATTAAAAAATCATCTCATCATGAACATTCCAAACAGAAATAAATAAATAAAATAATAAACAATGTGCTTGTTGTGGTAAAGAATGCAAAAGAGTACCATGTGTATCATTAAGTCATGTGTACCCTTTATTTTGCCTTGGATACCCTGTGCATTATTAAGCCATCGGTACCCCTTATTTTGCCTTTGGTACCTGTGCATAATAATGCACAGAGTACCCCTTATTTAGCCTTGGGTACCCAAGGCTATATAAGGGGTACCCTTTGCTTAATAAGTATGCATTTATCTAGATTGGGAAAAGAAATCATGCACAAATAAGAAGAAATTGCAACTTAGTGACATTTTAACAAACAACAAAAAGAAAAAAATCACATTGCAAAGAGCCATACCTTTTCTTGTAAATGTGAAGATCGGTAACCGGTTAGCTTTTGGTGTAGATATTATTCCTAATCAAGGGAGAAAAGGCTTAGCTTTTGCTATAGAAGATGCGAGCCCACCGGTTTAAGTTGACACCGAGAGAGAAGGAGAGTAGAGAAAAGAGAAGAATAAGAAAGAGAAGAAGGGGGAGAAAGGCTTAGCTTTTGCTGTCGAGGATGCGATCCCTACGAACGGTATGAGCAGATTTTCGGCACCAGAAATATAGCTTTGAAGCGAGATAGAGAGAGAGGAAGAAGAAGGAGGCGGGCAAATCGCATGGCGGGAAGAGAGCTTTAACTTTTAACCAATAGAAGATAAAAAATAACGCCGTTAGCATAGCCGTAAATGTCAACATTTCTAACTTAAAAAAACTACTCATTGGTACCTCTTTCCCTCCCTTGGTACCACTTTTTTAGCCTTTGGTACCATCTTGGTACCCACGTGACAGCAATCCAACGGTGCTGTATAGATTGGTGCCACAACATTCCTGTAGAGGATGCGAGCTCTATGTTATTATGGTTTGAACTGGACACGCACTCAGTTTCAAGCCGGTATCGTACTTTGGGCTGGTCTTGAGCTTGTTTCAGCACAATTCGATAAGACTCAGATCATGTGGGTATCACCTACTATGCACATATGAATTATTTAATTAAATACAATAATATTAAATTATAAATTAAGTTTTGAAGGTTTTTTAATTAATTATTAAATAAAAATTCATTGAAAATTTTTGGACCATAGCTATTTAGTGCGATAAAGCGTTTAAAAGATATTAACTATTGAAAAAAAATCATCCCTAGAAATATGAAAATATTCGTTTTATTTATATTTGAATTAATGAAAGAGAGCTGTTGGTTGGATGAAGAAAGAATTTGTAAAAGTTTAAAGGGCATTTGAATGAGGCTTCGTTTACACCAAGCGATGACTTCTCTTTAAATACTGTGTAAATTTTTTCATGTCTATTCATAAAGACATTATCTTATTCACCAAAGGATAAGTTTACTTTCATGATCATTAAAGCTCAGTGGATGATATAGTATAGATTTTATCAATAAAGACATATCTTATTCACCAAAGGGTAAGATGATCATTAAGCTCATGGGGATGATATTCATTTTCTGTGTTGCCATCTACTTTGTCAAGTATTTATATTATCTATCTTCATTTTAGTTGTGAAAGCTTTATCTAGAAAAGTCTAATACAGTCTTGGACTAGTGTGGGAGATTGTTTTATTTCTAGTCTATTTTTTATTTTTAAAATTCGAATAGATAAACTTAAGTTAATGACCTTCTAACAATTGGAGAACGATAGTTATTGTCTTATGGTTTTAACTGGTAGGGTTGGCCCGAACCTCAACGTTTTAAAAAATTATAAGGTTGGGCATGGGCTGCAAAGATAGCGTCATAAACACACTTTAGGTAGATTACGACATATTTCTTTTTCAATCATGTTGAACTAGGGCCTAGCGTAGCTCGGCCCATTGCCCTAAACCAAACCTATCACATCCTAAATCTGAAAATCTCAATGGAGTCCCCAAATTTAAGTTATATCTCTCACCCCATATCCCTATGGAAGTGGATAAGCAATACATTACCAAATCATTGAATTAAGCAAGATAATCTATACGATAAAGTTTTGGAAAATAGTATTATTAAGAATAATATTCAACCCAAAACAATCTTCAAACATAAAATAGCGGAAATAAAATATAACTAATCTCATGCTTCAAATCAATCCCTATTAACTACTGAAAATCAAACCTAATAAGTACTGAATTACAGCAAATAAGCTTCACTACAAGTTCTACTAAAATCATCAAATAAGGTCCTGATATTGACTATCTTCATAGCATCCTTGTTCTCCATCTCTGCCCTCATGGTCCTAATATCCATCATCAATAAGTCCTGAAATATGTTGTGCTCGAAAGCGTAAACTACACTAGCTTTGTAAATAAACAAGTCCAATAGTATTTAAGATTGAAGTAGGGACAATGCCACTCTTCAATGATCATCCATAGATAAGAACAAAATAATTAGTATATGCAATAATGATATGAATAATGTGTATGATGCAATATGATGTAATGTGCAATGCAGTATGCTGGCTCAGTTATTAATGCATGTTGTGCACCTAGCAAGTATAATCATCACCTGTGATTTAAGACAAACAATATGATATGCAATAGCATGATGTTTAGCGTTCGATTAGTGTATGTTCACATCCGATCTCAATTCATATACCCAAGATGTCCCACCAATGTGAATTTCATTCCCTTATACAAGTGTAGCGACCCGTGTCATTAAATTATAATTAATATAATTTAATTATAATTAACAAGAAAAATCCCTTGTGAAAGATTATATAGGATTGTGTATATAAATAATTAGAATTAGTAGAAATAGTAATTTCTACAAATATAGGGTCCATTGTGTAATATTAAAAATAAAGGAGTCACTTAAGTTATTTTTAAAACCTTATGGAAGCTAGGGTTTGATATGAACGTGTAAGACAAGGGGATGGAGGTGACCTTGAACCAATTCATTAGGGGGCAGTTTAGACCTTCCCTTAAATTGAATTGAATTAGGAGTTATGGATAGAGATGGGAAGGACACATGTAAGCATGTGAAGGTTCCATAACATATTCCTTTACGTGGTGTACACGATCAAGAGAGAGAACGTGTCTCTGCACGTTCAAACGAGAGAGAGAAGAGAAAGAATACCATAAATGAGAAGGGTTTTGCTGTAGAGAAAAGAAGAGAAAAAGGAAGAAATCTGGGTTAAAGGAAGGAATAAAAAGGAAGAGGAAATGGTGATCTGCTAGTGTTGGATAAGTTGCAGAAAAAAGATCCAAGAAGAAAGAGGTAGAGATTCCTTCGTTTCCACGGTAAATACGTTTATGCATCTTAATCAATGCTATAGTTATAGTTTGATGCATGATCTTTGGAATGTAACACATGATAGGCTAGAAATCTAGTAGAACAATAATGGATGAATTCCATGATGTTTGTGAGTTAATTTACATGTTAAACTTGTGCTTGCAGTGTTTTTGGTGTTCTTACTTTCATGTAAAGCATGTATAAATTCTGAGATCTATATTGTATATTGACTGATTTATAGTTTAAATTTGATATATGAACTAGGTTTTATACTTGTGAGGTATTGATCACATATATATGGTATAAAGACTGAAAAATGGAGATTAGAACCTTAGAAATTCATAATTTGGGTTATCGGCACGATGCCCTAGGAAAGAAAAATCCATAATTGGTTGAATTGCTCGTTCGGTAGGACTCTCGGTAGATGCCGAGCCATCTATCGAAAATCCTCAGAATTGCAAGCTCTCGGGACATTCTACAGAGTCTCGGTAGATGACCTACCGAGAAGCTCGGTAGGACCCTTGGCAGGTACCGAGGATCTACTGAGGTCCAAATGGACTGCAAATTTATGGGAGGATCCCTAGTTGAGTTGTACACATGCCTATCTAGTTGGTTTGTGTGCAAAAGATGTAGATTTGGTCGAATCTTGAAAAGTATAGAAGAAAGTCCTAAATTCAAGATTATAGGACTGTTTTGGATGGAACATGAGGTGATATCGACTCTAATGATTTGGATATGATTATAGGACTACAAGATAGGATCGGAATAATTAGAAATGGTTATGTAGGATTTGAATGGTTGAGTGGTGTTTATGACATCCAATGTTTTACTTGTGTTTGACTATGATGACAATGAGTTATATGTTTTATGAGGGTACTGGATGTATCTATACCTATGATTGTTGTTGGTGATTGAATGATTGTATGAACTGTGTTATGATCTTGGATGAGTGTATTCCACCATGGGTGAAAGTCCCTAAAGGGAAGGCATGGTATGGGTGTATTCCACCATGGGTGAAAGTCCCTAAAGGAAATGTTTGATTATAGGTGAGTTTCCACCGTGGGCGAAAGTCCTTAAACAGAATGTGAGTATACTGGTGTATTTCACCGTGAGTGCAAGTCTATTAAGGAATAAGAATGGTGGCATTCCTCCGTGGGTGCAAGTCCCTAAAAGAATGGGTTACTGATACAAGTGTGTTTCTACCGTAGGTGCAAGTCCCTAAAGGAATGGTACAGGTGGATTCCTCCATGGGCGAAAGACCCTAAAAGAATGATGTTAGTTTAAAATCATGATTTAGGGTTAATGTTACTGGATTTTGATTTATAAATGCATGAGTATTGTTTCCCTGTTGTTTTATTTCAATTTGAGAAGAAACCCTCTTGATTTAGACTGTTCGCGACGTTCGGCGGCCTCCTTGGCTCGCCAAACGGGTCGCCGAACACATTCTAGGCCGCAGGTGGACTGTTTGGCTCTCCGAATAGGTCGTCGAGCATGAACACTCCGTCGAATAGGTTTTGGTGCACCTAAGAGTGCACCGAATAGGCTTCGATGCGCTGAAGAGGTCGCCAAGACTTAGTCCCTTGGTTTTGTCACCGAATCTCAGTTCGGTCCGCTAAGCAGGTCGCAGATGCAGGCTTCGATGTGCCGAACGCCTCGCCGAAGACCTCGTCGAACCTGAGGACTTAACCATATTTTATGATATCTGTTAGTCAATAAACATAGCATGATTTGTGATGAGAATTGATGATAATACACTCTAATATGATTGATAATGTGACTCACACTCTATAAATTGGTTTAATGAATTTGGTATGATAACACATGGAATGTGTGTGGTGTATGCTCTTCAGTTAATCATGATGTGACTTGCACATAACTTGGGATTAATGTAATCTTATCTAGTACGATGTTATGTGAAGTTTAGTGCGATTGTTACTATACATGCCTCCTCATGGATTATGCGTATTGATGAATGCGAATGATGGATTGGGAGGAATAATGCACTTATAACTGTTTATGCATCTGATGCATCCCATATGAACACTTAGATTATCTTATGTGATTTCTTTGTTGTGGTCCCCCTATCCACGTTAATTTGAATATGATTTATATTGCTTGTGAAGTAAATGATCTACATGCTTGTTACTTGTTATTACACCTTGTACACAAAGATTGAATGATTAGTTAATGTGCACTCACTCACATGCACAACATTAGCTCTCGACCATGGATTTGGTCTATGAGTAACACCCTGTTCTTGAGTCCATAGTTTGAGGACTTCAGATTATTACATGAGAGTATTATGACCTGGGAGTCATAATAAGTAAGGAAACTTAGATTTATGTGGGTTGAGGGACTGATCATCCCAATAGACCAATTGTTTGTTATCTCCCATGTTGTGGGATACGTCCTATGTGATGATCCCAAGAGACATGAGGAACGATGATAGGCGAGGGCACTTCATGTGGTAAAACCCGATATCCGAATCATGTGAGTGAGCTCTGATAGCTGATCTGTAGTGTGTGGTTCTCTAAGGAAGTTCTGAGTTGATGCCTAGAAACTATGTTGCGCACATAGAATAATCTGTTATTTCTGTCTTACTGGGGATGGAATCTGAGTGAGCATCCTTGGGTAGCAAGATTGAGATCATATGATGGAACCAACACGTACGATTACCAGTCAGAAAGGATCTTATCTTTAGGGGATGGTCCATTAAGACATCTTACCCAAAGATGGATCGGTCTTTGTGGGTTCCACATAGACTCCATGCATATTAGAATGTTTGTTAGACCACATTTGGTGATTTCTGTAAAATAGGTGCACAACATGCATTAATTATGAATTGACCTCATGCATCTCATTTCATCTAATTAACTTGTTTGCTATGTGAACTAGATTTATTGAATAATGATTTGACTTTACTTTAATCTTGCATATTTGTGAAGTTATTTACTTATTGGCTAGTGTAGCTCATGCTTTTTAAGCAACCACATTTAAGGTCCATTAGAAGAAGATGGAGATGAAGTCCGGATGAAGATGTACCGGCTGTTCATATTTATTTGATGTAATATATTAGCGTAGTAATGTTCTTATTTAATTTTCTTGTTGTATAAACGTTTTATTGGGATTTCAACTGGACATGGACTTATATTTTATCGACTCTCTTTCCGCAATTTTTTCCTTGAATTTAAATGTACATTTTACCTTATTATTATCTCTTAATGTGATTTCCTGTTATATCTTGCTACTCTGATATTTGATCTCATATAGACGTTAGTCCTCTTTAGGATTTTACTTAAGGTTTTTACCTGAATTTATAGTGGGAGTTGATTTGAAAACACTAGACTTGAGTTAATTTCTGTTGCTTGTGTGAAGAGTGACTATACCGGATATTATTTTAAGAACTTTATACTTCATAATATACATCTTTGATAATATCCGTTTTATTTAGCCCTTTTTGGCTAGATATTGCTTACCACTCCCAAGCTTTGTTTGGGGTGAGAGTTACAAAGCCAAATTTGGGATCTCCAATGAGGTTTCCGGTTTGGGTCATGACAGTAAAACCCTAACTGACCTAATTCCGACCGAAATAACGGTCACTAATTTTGTAGGGGGGACCTCAAAGACTCAAGGAGTATTGCCAATAAAGTTGGAGATTGGACGGAAGAAAGGCCTGACTGCTTTCTTCATGGTGGAATCATTTTCAAGTTACAATGCACGGTTGGGGCGTGATTGGATACATTCCAATCTTTGCATACCATCATCCCTTCATCAATCCTTATTTTCTGAAATGAAAATAAGGTAGAAATCAACAAGGCTGACGGACGACCATTTCTGGAAGATTCCAACTTGGCTGAGGTACTGCTATATGGAGGGAAAATAGGGCCAGCAAAATTCACAACAAGAAGGAAGTATGACCGACCCATAGGAATCTTAGTAACGGTTGATCAAGTCCTAAATCAGCCTGAACCAGGACCAACAGGGATAATTCCCTATCGGTTAAGTTGGGATTACTAGATTGAAGAAGTACCATGATGAGTGAGGAAAGGAAGAAAGAAAGGTTGGCCATAGTCAAGGTCACCATGTTATGGCTAAAAACCTATATGACAGAAAGGAAATTAGATGAAGATGGTTCGGTTGCCTCAACTGAATGTATTGCAGAAGATGACCTGGATGACGAAGGGTTATCCATGCAAAACATTGAAGCAGCTCTTGGGAAGATGGATGACGTTCATGCCGAAATACAAGATGCTTTGACAAAAGTAGAGTTGGGAAATACAGCTGACCATTGGCCGGTTTATGTAACTACTTTGCTCATGAGCAATGTAAATACCAGTTAATAGAGTTACTTTCTATATTCCAAGATTGTTTTGCTTGGAACTATCACGAATTGCCTGGTTTAGACCGAAAACTTGTCGAACATCGGTTACCCTTAAAAACAAGCTATAAGCCTCATAAACAACCAGCCAGTAGAATGACAGCCGAAGTAATGGAAAAAATAAAAGAAGGAATGGGTGTCGAATGTGGTACCTGTCATGAAGAAGAATGGCAAGATCATGGTATTTATTGACTTTAGGAACCTCAATCTGACAACCCCTAAAGATGAATACCTGATGCCAATGGCCAATTTGTTGATTGACAGAGCGACTAGACACCAAGTACTTCCCTTCATGGATGGCCATTCTGGCTACAATCAGATTAACATAGCGGCCAAAGACATGGAGAAAACCACGTTTCGAGGGCAACATGTTAATATTGTTGGGTAGTAATGCCATTCAGATTAAAGAATGCCAGAGGCACGTATCAA
Source organism: Pachysandra terminalis (assembly GCA_031762675.1). Taxonomy (NCBI): domain Eukaryota; kingdom Viridiplantae; phylum Streptophyta; class Magnoliopsida; order Buxales; family Buxaceae; genus Pachysandra; species Pachysandra terminalis. The sequence continues at coordinate 6,232 of JAUPMG010035533.1, read as the reverse complement.
AGGACAATGAATAGTATTTTCCATGACATGATTGGCAAAAAAATAGAGGTGTATATAAATGACAGAGTGGTAAAATCGGTAGAAGTAACAGAGCATCTCAAGCATCTGAGAGCCTCATTCGAAAGGATGCGGAAGCATAAGCTAAAGATGAATCCCTTAAAATGTGCATTTGGTGTGTCGGTAGGGAATTTCTTGGGATTTTTGGTACACCAAAGAGGGATCGAGATAGATAAAAACAAAGCAAAAGCCCTCATAGATGCAAAGCCGCCAATTGTGCAAAGATTCCTCGGCCAAATAAATTTTCTGAGGAGATTTATTTCTAATTCGGACTGAAAATTGGTATCTTTCTCCTATTTGTTACGGCTGAAGGAAGAAGAAGAATACAGGTGGGAGGAACAGCCCCAAAGATCTTTTGATACCAACAAAGAATATTTAGTAAATCCTCCAGTATTAATTCCCCCAAAGAAAGGAAGACCGTTAAAACTTTACATATCAGCGGCCGAAAATTCCATTGGATTCTCTTAGCACAATAGAACAACCAAAGACATGAGCAGGCGGTCTACTACTTAAGTAGATTTTTGTTACCAGTCGAGCAGAGGTATACGACCATTGAGAGGCTGTGTTTATCATTATATTACAAGACCATAAAGTTGAGGCATTACTTAATAGCTTCAATAGTATTAGTAATTGCCCCACCAGACGTGATCAAATATATGCTAAGCAAACCATATTTGAGAGGAGAAGAGGCAAGTGGATTTTGGCATTATCAAAATTTACGTTCGTTTATATCCCTCTAAAGGAAGTAAAAGGCCAAGTAATAGCAGACTTCCTGGCCGATCACCCATCTGGGGATCCTACTGTGGGATCTGACGTACTGTATGAATCAAATATGGTAGGATTGCTGTCGTGGACATTGATTTTTGATGGATCAAAGACAAAAATGACAAGTGGGGTAAGTATAATCATTATACCACTAGGGGGAGAGAAACATGAGCATGCTTTCCAGTTGAAATTTGCTTGCACAAACAACCTAGACGAGTATGAAGCCCTGATAATAGGAATGAAAATGTTACTAGAGATAGGCGCAAAAGAGATATTAATCAGAGGGGATTCGCAACTGGTGATCAACCAGTTAGGGGACAAGTATAAATGCCTAAGTTGGCAACTCATCCCGATATATGCTGTTGCCTACCAACTAATGGAGGGATTCAATGATGTAATATTATCCCATTGCCCACAGCAACAGAATGTGGAAGCCAATGAGGTAGCTTAAATAGCATCAGGATTAAGAATATTAGAAGGGACACCGAAAGAACCGTTTCGGTACAGAAAACGTTCTTGCCGTCTATCAAAAGATGGATGCAATCCTTAGAGATCATGGCAATTGAAGCACAACAGGATGACTGGCGCACCCCACTCATGGAATACTTAAGGACGCCTAACCTAAGAAGTGACAAGAGGCTAAAAATCGCGTCAAATAAGTATGTGATGATGGCCGGTGAACTGTATAGGAAAAGTCCAGACAGGATGCTCTTGAGATGTTTGAATCCGCACGAGGCCATGTTGAGCATGGCAGAGGTACATGAAGGGATTTGTTGGGCCCACCAAGTTGGCATTAAAATGAGGTGGTTCATAAGAAAGCATGGGCATTCCTGGCCCACAATCTTAAAAGATTGCCTCAGATATGCCAAGGGGTGTGAAAAATGCAAAAAACTTGGCCAATTTCAAAGAGCACTGGCCGTGGATTTACACATGATAGTCAAACCATGTCCGTTTAGAGGATGGGCCATGGATCTCATAGGCAAGATATTCCCCCATCATCAGGTTCACATGGGATTATAATAGTAGCCACCAACTACTTCACCAAATGGGCGGAAGCAAAGCCTATGAAAAACGTAGAGCAATTAGACATTATCGGATTCATACAAGAGAAAGTTATTTACCAATTCGGGATCCCAGAGATGATAACGACTGATCAAGGTTCTATTTTTACTGGGGGCAAGTGACTAAGTTTGCGGTTGAGTATGGAATCAAGATCATTTATTCAATTCCTTATTATGCTTAAGTAAAATGGTTAGACTGAGTCTACTAACAAGGTTTTGAAAAACATCTTACGGAGATGATCAAGGACAGCTAAGATCATGGCATAAAACTCTATCAGAAGCCTTATGGGCTTATCGTACAACCTTCAAATCCGGAACAAGAAACACCCCTTTCGCATTGACTTTCGACCATGATACCGTGATACTGCTAGAAATTACAGTTCCCTCGATGAGAACAATCTTGCAACACCAAGTACGACAAAATGAATATGTGGAATCCATGCTAATAGAATTAGAAGACCTTGAAGAAGCTAGGCTTAGGGCATTCGAAGAGTTAGGAGCTCAAAAGAAAATGGTTGGAAGGTCATACAACAAGAAAGTCAAAAGAAAATCCTTCGCCGAAGGAGATTTGGTTTGGAAGACCATCTTATCAATTGACCGTAAAGACCATGTATATAGGAAGTGATCACCTACTTGGGAAGGCCCGTATCGGATCCAAAAGGTACTGAAAGGAGGAGCGTATACTATTCAGGAAGATAAAGAGTTGACCGAAGGAAAACCTATAAACGGTAGACATTTAAAAAAGTACTATTGAACCATGAGGGAGTTAAGGGAAATATAAACAAAAAGGGCCAAGGATGGCCTAGAAAATCTTGTAATCAGAGTCAAAAGGGCGGTCATTCAAGCTCAAATTTGGTCGATCAACAGCCAAACGCAAAAATAATAGCAAGGTTTAAACGGCTCAGTAAGCCGACCAAAAAAACATAAAGTAGTTCAAAAAGAAAGGTTCTTGAGAGAATCAAACTTGGCTGTTAAAGCCGTGGTCAGTTCCACCGCGTGCTGTTTCTTACTTACCCATTCATTCTCTTTCTTTTTTACCGCCCGCACGACCTCCACCTTCTTCGCAGTTCATCGGTAATCCCTTTTTGCGCTAAAGCTATGGCCCGTTGAGTATCTTTTGTAGTAGCAACGGCCACAAGAAGCTTGGTCTTCTCCTCGTCTAGCTTTCTCTGCTCCACATCAATTTCCTCCAAATGTTTGTGAGCCTGGGCAAACTCCTGCTTGGTGGCTACCATTTCTTCTGTTCCCCCCAAAAGAATTCCTTAAGAGAATCAATCAGATGGGATGATTGGAGAAAATTAAGACAGTCGTGAAAAGTGAAGGGTCATTTGTCATCACTAAATACGGACAAACTTAGAGAGAACATGCTCTTGAGATCGGACTTGGATTTTTCCAAAGCCGTGGTCATGGATAATTCAGAGGCAACGGAAGTAAGAGACAGAGAAGACAATCTTCGAGGAAATCATCTACCGATTTTAGATAATCAGCAAAATCGGTGGGGAGTGCAGGCATGCTAAAATCAGGACTTTTGGTAGGAGAGGAATCAACAACGGTCTCAGAAGCAGAGTGGAGTAGTTTTTCAGAATCAGCATCACTGGAATGCTCAGCTGCGGCCGTTTCAGTCTTCTTAGATGAATTTTCCATCACACCTTTCTCAACACCCTCAAGACCTTCACCACTCAGACTCTCCGCCCAATCAGGAGAGCACCAAACAATTTCTTTTTCAACCGTTTAGCAGAGGGAGAAGCTACCGGCATCCCAGGTCGCCTCTTCTCAAATGGAGTGCCTACAGGAGCATCCTCTTTAGAGAGATCAACAAGAGAACCGAGGTCTTTTGTACTGAAGCTCTTCTCAGAATGACAGGCAGATTGCCCGTCGGCCTCAGTTTTGAATTTGTTTGTTGTTTTCTCTTGGTGTGACGAAGGGTCAATGAAGTCTCTTCCCCTGTAACTTCCTCTTCAGAAGCGGTACTGTCTGGAAGATCCTCTAAGTGCAAGGGTAGAGCTTTGGCTGAGAGGAATAGAAATATGTAAGACACATGGCTAAGAATGTCAACAAAGCTAAAAACCAGAAAAAAAAGAGAAGTCTAAATACCAATTGTAGCCTTGGTCAGCGGCAAGGCTAAAGTCACACTGGTAGCTTGGGAACCAGGAGGCGCAAACATCCCACTAAAACTAATAGGGTCCGGCTGATCAGTAACAGGAACAAGAGGCTCATCCAGTCCAAGGGCCGAATCAAGAATGGGTGGAGGATCAGGTAATGGTGTGAAGTAGTGAGCCATGTCTGACTCAAAAACCCTAGAGGAATGGGATTCGACCGAAATCCAAGCTTGTAAGCATTGCTCATCATGAGTGGCCGTTTTCTCAGCATATGCACTAGCCATATTTTCTTTCAGAAGCTGAGGAGAGTCTGAAGGGATCCATTTGAACCCGTAATAATTTTCAAAAAGAATTATAGGTTTCATGGAAGAAAAGATACCTGATTTGACATTCTTAGGACGTTCAGGAGGAGCCTTGATAGGGGCCTTGCTCTTTCTCTTGGGGTCTTCTTAACGGTCGAAGGTGGGTTGAGTGGAACAGGGAGAGCCGATTCGGCTAGTTCACCTAGGCGAGATACATAAATGGACAAATCTGAAGCAAAAGCAGAACTAAAATAACCAGACCACCAAGTATGGAAATATGGAGAAGATAAAGGAGTGTTAGGACAACGGGAAATAGAAAACTCAGCGGCCGAGCGATCAAAATACTGTTTGACACAGGTGATGTCTTCAGATTGAGCAATGATGGTTCTGAGATATGGAGGCCGGTTCAGAGAAACGAAGGCAGAAGCAAGAATGATCTGGGAATACCCGAACTGCCGAGACAGTAAGTTTGGGAAGTAGACCTCCACGCTGCACTTTTGGTTGCGGTCAGGTGTCTTTTCCTCCAAAGAACCTGTGACCACCCTATGGTCGGGTGGACAATAGGTCGATCGTGTAAATATGGAGTTGCCACCACTCATTGAGTTTGGGTGTGAATGGTCACCCATGGGTTTTATTGATTGATTATAAAATTGAACCGGAATTGTGAAAGTAGGTCGGTCTAACCAGATTCGGGTAAGGAGGTCTATTTGAGAGAACGGGAAGGTGTTAGGCACCCGTTCCCTCCCGGTTTAACCGGTTACCTTGTTCAAATTTATTTGGCCAACAAAAAAACTATAATAAAGCTACTAAATATAGATAAAAATAAGATAGTTTACAAAAACATAAAAATAGCCCTAAAATATTAAATAGGTCTAATAAACACGGTATAAAGCATGCAAATAAAATAAAATAATCAAAATAAAAAAAATAGAATACATTAAAATCATAAAACAACCAAAAATTCTGCAAAAATAAACTGAGACTAGCTATTTACATAGATTTATTTAGAACCTAAAAAATATTAAAAAATTCTAAAACATTCATAGAATACTCCTATACTCCTAATTTAATATACAGAAAAAGTTTCAGGTTTAAGAAAAATGAATAAATATTTTATTTAGAATTTTAAACATACAGCTAAGCTGTTGTAAATCCCTAAACATGCCGGTAAAATCAATCAAAATGAACCTACTGGTAGGGTTTTGTTTTGCAAAATAAAACTTTTATATGGTTGAGGACATTGTATCCTACCTCCAATAAAACAGCATTTCAAAAATCCTTTTACAAGTATTTTTAAAAAATCAGAAAACAGTTTGTTCAAGGTCGCTGTAGCACATAGCAATTGATTTAAAAAATTTGTAAAAAATAAAATATAATAGCTACAAATATGAAACAAATTTTATTGAAACATAATTTGATTTTTCTTTCCAACGGAGTGGGATTCATGCAAAATGGACCTCCAGAGCGGTCTGTATGATTTTTTGCACAGATAAAACTCAAGTGCTAAGCAAGATATTACAAGTAAATAAATATCTAAAAATAAATTAAAGTAAAAATAAAAAAATTTACCTGTAGTAGATGTGGCATTTTTTCCTCTTGTTTTGTGCTCCATAGATCGGCTTGAGAGGGGGTTATGACGATTCTCGGCTTCTGGTTAGGTGAAGAAAGGAAAAAGGTAAAGCCCCAAGGCAAACAGGGCCATGGGGTTCAATTTCAGTGTTTTTTTGATTTTTTTGGGGCTTCTGATTATTTTCTAATCTTTTTGAGGGGATGTGGTTATTTTTGTTTTTTCTAGTTTTTTTGTTTACAGGAAGAGGACGAAGAACAAGGGAAGAAGGGAAAAGAAAGAACAAGGGAAGGAGAAGAGAAGGAAGAAGAAGAGGAAGAAGGGGGAGAGAGAGAGAGAGAGGGTTTTGGTGAGATGTGAGTTGTAGAGACGGGGACGGAA
>JAUPMG010035522.1:0-14489 GCA_031762675.1 Pachysandra terminalis | reverse complement strand
TGGATAAGTGCTCCCATTGAGCAACTTATCCAATGAGTGCTTATCCATAAGCACAAGCCGGGCCAAACGCAGCCTAAGCCTTTTAAAAATGAAATTTTTATCTTTAAAACTTAAGATAATTTCTACGAGTGTCTTGTTAAGTTATATGTATTACCAAACACATTTTTTTTCAAACTAAACTTATTGATAGTGTGGATAAATGCTCTCATTGAGTCACTTATTCAATCAGAGTGCTTATCCAAAAACACAAGTCTGATCAAACACGACCTTATAATACAAAATGGGTTAAATTAGGATCAGATCCCAATTAACAAATTTTGATAAGGAACTGATTTAGTCCGCGTTTGGCTTGGCTTATATAAGTGCTTATTTCAGCTTTTAACTTATTAAAGCACTTTTAAAAAAATTAAAAGTATGTTTGGTAACACTTAATGGGTAAGTACTTACCCATAAACACTAGAGGAAGGCTACCCATAAGGAGAAGCTGTTGAGAGCAGCTTCTCCTTATCACTCATGCGATAAGCTATTTCAAAACCAGCTTCTCCTTATCACTTATGCCAAAAGCTATTTCAAAACTTTAGTAATATTTTTATAATATTTATTTGACCTCTAAACTTTTATACGATTGTCAGCCTTTTTTTTACCTTTTAGGTCGAAGAAAACTATTCATTCTCTTCATAAATAATTAAATAAATGTATTTATAAAACGTTATTTACTTCAAATAAGTAGCAATAGCTGTTGGAGATCCCACATCGGTTGTGGATGGGGCTGGTGGTCGGTTTATAATTGTGAGGGAAAGTCTCACCTCTTGAGCTAGCTTTTGGGGTTGAGAAGGCTCAAGACCACCCAACAATAGCTTATTGCTGCTATGGATAAGTGCTCTCATTGAAAAAGCACAAGCCGAGCCAAACGCGCAGCCATATATCCTATAGAATGGATCAAGTCAGTTACTGATCTAAACTCATATTGATCACATGTGAGAAAATGGAATTGGATTGGGATAAAGCTTGATTTGTTCCAAATCCAACATGGTTTATAACCCATGGTTTAAAGTCTCGGGATTTGGGATCGGAACAATCCCAATCTGGACCGGCGATACTGTCAGGTCCAAATCCGGTACAAAATTTGTACTGCCAGTTTCTTATTTTATTTTATTTTTAATTTAAACTTTTTTGGATTGGTCGAACCGATTGTCGGAATGGCCATACCGGTCGCCAGACTGGCAGTACAAGTTGAGACCGATTGGTACTAGACTGCTCCAAACCGATACCTGTCTGGACCATCCAATTTATAATTTAAAAAAAAAAAACAGGAAAAAAAAATGGATCGATTGTACCGGTATACTGATCAGTCCATACCTGTTGTACCGCCGATCTGTACGGTATTTGTTGTACCAGTCCAGAGCCTCATGATACAACAGTTTTATCGTGGCTTAAGATTAAACCGATCCTAGTTGATCCTAATACGAACCGGATCGGTCGGATCCTTGAAACTTTGTTATAACCTAATAGGAACCTTGAAAACCTAACTAGGTATCTTGTGCACGGAGTTGAGATGCCGTCTCAGATCCTCTATTTTTCTGACCCAAAGAGGTAAATTTGGGTTTAATCATCATCTCTATGCAATGATGTTTCTATTGGTTGGTACTAGTGGTACACACATGGCTCACACAGGTAGGGTTGGACCCACTAATGGTACACAAATGACTCACATAGGATGGGTTGGGCCCACTAGTAGTACACACATTACTCGCACAGGTAGGGTTGGGTCCACTAGTAGTACACACATTACCCACACAGGTAGGATTGGGCCCACAGCTAGTTTGATGACATAAGGTCAGAGTCAACCATTTGATCATCATAATTTTTTTGGAGAACAACATTTAAAAAAGAAAAAGAATAAGGAATCAAATCATCTAAGGGTACGTGTTTTTTTTTTTTTTTGATTGACCAAAGGCTCGATCGGAAGTAGGGATGGCAACGGGACGGGTTCGGGGCGGATTTTGACGAACCCTAACCCGCCCCTAAAAGACTCCCCTAATACCAAACCCTATTGGGTGATAGCGGGGAGGGTTTGACTCGGTTAAAAGATTTTTTTAAAAGTAAATATTTTGTTAATTTAAATATTTAATATTTTAAATATATTTATATAAATTTATACATAAAATATATATTTAAAACATAAAATACATATTTAAAACATAGGTGAATGACAACGGGGCGGGTTGAGCCAAACCCTAACCCGCCCCTAACCTAAGATAAGGGTTACCAAACCCTAACCATTAGGGGTGGGGCGGGACGGGTGACTCGTTTAACCCAACTGTTGCCATCCCTAATCAGAAGAATTAACTAACTCACACTCATAGGGTGAAGACAAGAATTGATCCCAAGACCTAAGGACAACCCCACCAGGTCCTACCAATGAATTTAAAGAATATAAATTGTAAATCTTATGATTTTAAATTTATATGTATTGAAGTTCTATTGTTTGATTGGCGCGTTAGTCATAGCTTAATTAATTTAATTTGTATAGTTAGTGTAAACTTTTTTACTATTTTTTACTTAATTCAAATGATGGATTCTCTTAGAAATAGAGATGGCAACAAGGTTTAATGTATTAGACCAGTTCTGGCTGGTTTTCGTTGGACCGGCTACCGGCTTGTCCGGATCCAGTACTAGAAAAACACATTTTCAAAACTAAAAAAAAATTGGACCAGATCGGATTGATCGTTAGATTAGCGAGCCGATCGTCGGCCATACGGGATCGATCACCAAACCAACGGAACCGGTTTGGTGGATTACCCTTTTAAACCACCTCAACAAAATACTTAGTTTGCAACAAACACCTCCAAGGTGTGAATTATAATTCTCATTAATTATGGGAATTGGGAGTCTTTTTTTCCCACGTGAATTTTAATTCCTGTAAAAATTAGTCATTTAAACGTAAGAATTAAAATTCCTGCTAATTCCAATTCTTACCCCTGAGTTACGATTCGTTTGATCGGACAACTCGTTCATCATCAGTGGTAACCACCAAACAGTTACAAAAATGGCCCTCCAACTCATGAACCAGATCGATCTACACCGTTCGATTATCACAGGCTAAATTCATGATTCCTGTGGGGTCGTAGGAGCAAATCGAAATCCCACGATTTCACCTTGGATTTATTTTTATTTACAGAATTACAGTGTACCTCAGGCAGGCACTAAGACTCAGCGCCAAAAGCGGGTGAACCTTTTTCTGGATTTCATTTTGGGTCATCTAACGAGAAAACGACCGGTCCAGAACTTCCTCTATTTTCAATTTTTTTTTTTAACAGTTCAAACTTGAAAGACAGCATCTTTTGTTCTTTGTATTTTCGATGAAAAATGTCAAAAATATCAGCACGTGCGAAGTGGACTTTTGTCAATTCCGCCCTCTTCTCTCATCTCATGTCAGACCCTTCACGGGTGCCAACTCTTTGACTATCTCAGTCTCTCTCTAAGATTATGATTCAGTGCATTGCGTATTACCATTTTAAACAGTTGCTTAAATTTCATCACCATGATTAGCATCATTGTGTATGGTTTTTGCATACCCAACTCAATACTGACCATCTTATAGACAACCCACTCCTTAGATTGGACTATAAGGCCCTACTTTAAACAAATATGATTAGATTTCTATGAGAATGGATCAAATGATTAATGGTGTAGATGTTTTATATACACAAATAATTTGTATCTGATCCATATTATAGTTATTCCCTCTCACTGAGAATTTTGGTTGGTGGATTGTCAAATCTATGTACATTTTTAGGATTAATTTCACTCGCACCCCCCTTACATTTTAACAATTACAGACACACTTTTTGTGTTTTTTTGATATTCTACTACACTCTTCGTATATCGTACATCGGTATCGGTATCAGTCAGGATCGAATCAATCTAAATTGATACTGATCTGGACCGTTCAATTTATAAATTTGAAAAAAAAATAAAATCAAATCGATTGGATTGATTTTATCGACTGATCTGTACCGGTATCGATTGTACCGGTCTGGTCCAAAGCCTCATGATACAACAGTTGTATCGTGGCTTGGGATCAGAGTCCTGACCAGTATGGATCAGCCAGTACAGTCCGACCCTTAAAACCTTAATATTGTCTATAAATTAAAAAAATCGAATGATATCAACACTTTTTGTTAGTGATAAGATGGAAAATTAACGGAGATATTATGTAATATAATACAAAACTAATACAAAACCTCAAAAGATATAAGTGAAATATCAAAAAATACAAAAGATGTGACGTATGTGTTTATAATTGTCAGAAATGTGAGAGGGTGTGAGTAGAATTAACCCAATTTTTTAACACTTTCCGTGCTCCCAAGAAGACAAAAAAAAATTACAAAATAAAAAAATGAAAGTTGTTATATATCTCATAAAAAAAATTATAATATATTTTTTTTGTTACTTATATTAAGATGAGTTTGTTTGCACATACAGCCATGGATGAAGTCATCAGCTTTCAGTAATCCAATTAACTGAGACCCTCATTATCTCTTACTTCATCAGATAGAGAAGAAGAAGAAGGACTTCATGAACAAACCCTTTCCTTCCCAGCTTCTTTCTATGGCTACAACACTCTTCACAAATCCATTCTTTTTCTCTTTCTTCTTCTTCTCACTTATTCTTCTCAGTTCTGCTTCATCTGAACCAGAACCAGAGATTCTCCTCACCTTCAAATCCTCCATTGAAGATCCAATGGGTTCTCTCTCAACCTGGTCAAACTCCACTCAAACCCATTTCTGCAACTGGACTGGAATCACTTGCTTCCCTTCACCTTCTCTCTCAATCATCATTCTCGACCTCCAAACCCTCAATCTCTCTGGCCAAATCTCTTCTTCAATCTGTAAACTCCCCAATCTCTCTCATCTCAACCTTGCTAACAATCTCTTCAACCAACCCATCCCTCTTCATCTCTCTCAATGCAGTTCCTTGGAGACTTTGAATCTCGGCAACAATCTCATCTGGGGAACAATCCCAGATCAGATTTCCCTTTTAAGTTCCTTGCAAGTTCTTGATTTCAGCAGGAACCATCTTGAAGGCAGATTACCCAACAGTCTGGGATCTTTAAAGAGGCTGAAAGTTCTCAACTTGGGGAGCAATCTGTTTTCAGGTACTGTTCCTAATTCTGTTTTTGGGAATTTGAGTGATCTTAGTTTTCTTGATTTGTCTGAGAATCCATTTTTGTTGAGTGAGATACCTGGAGAGATTGGGAAGCTTGAGAATCTCAAGCAGATTCTGTTACAAAGCTCTGGTTTTCATGGTGGAATTCCTAATTCTTTTTTGGGTTTGAATAAATTGGAGGTTCTTGATCTTTCTCAAAACAATCTAACTGGGGAGATTCCTTTAGGGTTTGGGTTAGGTTTTGAGAATCTGATTTCCATTGATCTTTCTCAGAACAAGCTATCTGGATCATTCCCTTCTGGTATCTGCCATGCAAAAAAAGGGCTAATTAATCTGAGTCTTCATACAAATTTCTTTTCTGGTTTGATCAATGATTCACTCCATGAATGCTTGAATCTTGAACGATTTCAAGTTCAGAACAATGGGTTTTCTAGGGTTTTCCCAAATGGGTTATGGTCATTGCCAAAGATTAAGCTGATCAGAGCTGAAAACAACAGATTTTCAGGAGAAATTCCTGATTCAATCTCCATGGCTACTCAATTGGAGCAAGTTCAGATAGATAACAACAGCTTTACTGGTGGGATTCCTCAGGGTTTTGGGATGGTTAAGAGCTTATATAGATTCTCTTCATCTCTTAATGGTTTCTATGGTGATCTTCCTCCAAACTTCTGCGACTCGCCGGTCATGAGTATAATCAATCTTTCCCACAATTCGATTTCCGGGAAAATTCCAGAACTTAAGAATTGCAGAAAACTGGTCTCATTGTCTTTATCAGATAACAGTTTAATCGGCGAAATCCCGGCATCTTTGGCTGGATTGCCTGTACTAACCTACATTGATCTTTCCAATAACAATCTCACCGGTACGATCCCACTAGAGCTTCAGAACCTGAAGCTTGCCTTGTTTAATGTCTCCTTCAATCGACTCTCTGGTAGGGTTCCGTCTTCTCTGATCTCTGGCCTTCCAGCTTCATTTCTGCAAGGAAATCCAGAACTATGTGGGCCTGGATTACCCAATCCTTGCTCCGATGATGACCGGCCAAGAACGATTTCCGCTTGGCCTACTAAATTGATTCTTGCACTGTTCTCAATTGCTATTGCTGCCGGAGTTACGACCGTTGCCGCGTTCTTCGTGATGTATCGATTGAAGAAGAAGAAGAAATCTTGTTCGGGTTCTTGGCGATCAGTGTTCTTCTATCCCTTAAGGATTACTGAACAGGATTTGATTATCAGAATGGACGAGAAAAGTGTTGTGGGTAATGGAGGAGCATTTGGTAGAACTTACTTAATCAAATTGCCGAACGGCGAAACCTTCGCCGTGAAGAAGCTATCGAGCTTTGGAAGTCAGTCTTTGAAGGTTTTGAAGGCTGAGATCAAGACGTTGGCTAAGATAAGGCATAAGAACATCACTAAGCTTCTGGGTTTTTGCTGTTCCGAGGATTCGATCCTTTTGATTTACGAATTCATACCGAAGGGAAGCTTAGGGGACTTGATTTCGAGATCGGATTTTCAGCTAGAATGGAATGATCGGTTGAGGATCGCTGTCGGAGCTGCTCAAGGATTGGCTTACCTTCACAAGGACTACATTCCACATTTACTTCACAGGAATATCAAATCAAGAAATATTCTTTTGGATGCAGATTTTGAACCTAAGCTCATTGATTTTGCGCTTGATCGAATCGTCGGAGAATCAATCTTTCTCTCATCCATGAATTCTGAATTGGGATCTTTATGTTACTTCCCACCGGGTATCTCAATCTCCCAGAACTATTCTGCAATCCTTTTATTTTTCAAAAAAAAAAAAAAATTGTTTAACTTGTTTAACAAGAAGAATTGTTTGATTGCAGAACATGGATATTGCAAGAAAGCAACTGAACATATGGATGTTTACAGCTTTGGCGTCGTGTTATTAGAGCTCATAACTGGCAGGGAAGCCGAGGCAGAATCGGGGGACTCCATTGATGTCGTGAAATGGGTTCGACGGAAAATCAACATGACTAATGGGGCTATCCAAGTTTTGGATCCGAAGATATCGAATTCGTCCCAACAAGAGATGTTGGGTGCTTTGGAAGTCGCACTCTGTTGCACTTCCGTAATGCCGGAGAAACGACCGGCGATGTCTGAGGTTATCAGATCACTTCAGTTCCTCCTCTCTAAACCTCACCTCCCACCTGCATTTTCCGGTGGCGACGGCATCTCCACCGATGACTAGAATTCAGTCCGAACTGCAAAACATAACTTAGAAGATTGCTCTGATGTGGAGAAACTCACTCCCCTTTGATTAGTTTCTCTTATATTTGTAAATTCAAACTCATGGCCAATTCTCCACATTTGTTTTTGTGTTTGGAGATTGTTTTCTTGTACTGGGTACTGGATCTTCACTCTGGATTTTCTTTAATACTAATACAATATTTGCCATAGCTGCATCATGATGGGATTTGTTGCAAGTGTATGAAATCGTAGCAAGTAATAGAATGATGAAATATGAGTGTCGAACCCACAGTGAATAATTACCTACCACGTATCGAAATTACTACTTTAAATTCTATTTGGAGAACCGAATAATGAGAAGAATTAATAAAATTTAAATTAACAACTTAATTAAATAGAACAATGTTAAGGACAAAGAAAACAAGATAACAAAATTCACCAATTGATTAAAATAATAAGGCATCCGATGTCATCATAACCAATCCGAATCAAATGCTAACTAATCATGCTATTGAAGATTACAATCCAAGTTGAAAGGGAAAACTCCTAACCTATCCAAAGGTCTCTCTCGAGCACCAATGAAATTACTCCCATGCAATAACCCACTATATCTCTATATGAATTTAAAAGCATGTATGCACATTAAGTTCTATGAATTTTTTAAACAAAGCTACATAAACCATGTAAAAATCTCTATTAATATGTAGAATATGATATTTTATCACAAGAAAATAACATTGCCCATCTCCTCTCGGTCTCAATACAATTAACAAAATGTTTAAATTGTGATCAAGCATCTAAACGGGTTAAGAACAGTGATAAAATACTCAACCATCGATTATAATTTCAAAAGTATCATTAAAATGATTCAAAACTTCATGGTTAGGCTACATCGTAGCCTTAGCAAATAGAGTTAGTTCATAATGAAATTAAAAGCCTTCATTGTTCTAATAAAAAACATGAATACAAAAGAATCGAAAGATCAACTTCAAAGAAGAAAAATTAATCAAAAAAAGAAGAGAAAAGATAGAACTCTATGAAGATCGAATCCTTCTAGCCTTCAATGAATCTCGCCAATTCCTCTTGTTGTTCACGTTTTCAACCTTGTCCCAAGTATACCAAAAGTTAGTGTTTAAACATGCCCTAGAATTCCAATTCGTTCTCTCTAGTTTGAAAAGAAAAACCTTGCAAAGAAAATAGTAACTTCTATTTGATTGCTTCAGAATAGAAAACTTCACGCTTTTTCTCTTGTGTTGCTAATTTGACCTTCAAAACGATCGAGTTGGACTTTGATGTCTCACGAAAATTGTAGCTCTACTTCTTATCTTTCCAGGGCCACCAAAATCACCTTATTTAGACGTTTCTCCAATGAGTTATGGCTAAAATATCGAGATCTGTTCAGTGAAATTCTGGAAAGTAACTTTCCTAAACTCAAAATAGAAACCCCATTTCTTGTGAAGCAAGTCTTCACGAAAATTGAACAACAATCAAGCTAGGGACGTCTAGAAGCCTTGACCCTCTTTTATACTATTCTTAGAATGAATTTTTACTTGGCAAAAGTCGAAGTAAAACTAAGGGAGCGTTTGTTCTTCTCCTTAGCTTCATTGCACGTTCTTCCATTTTTTTCTCCTTTTTGACTCCAATTTGCTCTATTTGCTCCAATATGATGCTTCCTACACAAAATACACAAAATGACACTAAATTCTAATTAAAATAAGATAAAAAAGACATAAAATGAAAGCTTAGAAGTGTGATTAAACTTTATGGAAATTAAGCATATCATATCAAATATCAAATATGGAAATAATTTCATTTTTTTTCCATTTAGGCAAAAGCTTATGCTTTGTGATACAATTAGATCTATAGCAGCTCCAATGCAATTTTTTTTTTCTTTTTCCTTTTGTTGTTGTTGTCACGGTTTCAAGGATCCGCCTGTACCCGGATCGGTCAGAATTGATCCAGTTCCAAGCCATGATGTAACTATTGTATCATGAGCAGTGTTTGAAAACCTGGCTCGGTCCGGCCGGTTCAACCGGTACCCAATGCTATAACTGAGCCGGGTAGGCATTTATCCCAGTAAGTTTTAAAACCTGACAAGACCCAGTGGGTCAACCGATTAAACCGGTGACTCGTCCGGGTTTAAGACAATTTTGAAAAGTCGTTGGATCATTGTTTTTGTAATTTTAATCAAAATTAGTAAATTTTAAAACCCTAAAACACAAGTTTAACCGTCAAGCGTTAAACTCTGCAAGCGTTACAGCAAAGCTGTGTTGCCGGCCGATTTTCCTCCGATGATATTCTGGTAAGTGCCGACTCTCCTCCGACTACATTCCGGTAAGTGTTGACTCTTCTCCGACTACGTTCTGGTAACTCTCTCTCTCTCTCTCTCTCCAGTTTTCGTTGTCAATTACCAAATTGAAAGAAACCATGTCGTTCTCTCTCTCAATCCGTGGAATTGAAAGAATTCAGAGAAACCATGTCTTTTTTTTTCTTAGATTCTCGTTTCTGCTAATTGATAAAAAGTTTCAAGTATTGTTTAGATTTTTTTATTTGTTCTTGTCTTCTGGAAACATGCTTTAATTTCAAGTTTTGTTTGGAATCTTTAGAGGGTTCTTGAAGCATGCTTGAGAATTGAGATTATTCTTACCAAATTTTATCGCAAGAAGAAAAAAAATTGTTAATCAAGATAAAATAATAGAAGAAAAATTTTTAATAAAAAAAAGAATTTAATTTTTATTTTTTGTTTTTTTTTTTAGATTTTACATGTGCATTTATGGGTTCTTAGTAAAGAAAAAAGTTTACTTTTTTGTAAACCCTACTTGTATAAAAATTAAAATCAATAGATGAAAATCCAACCCAACTCAAATTAAATAGGTATAAAAATTAAAAAAAATATTATTATATTGTTGCATTTTAACATTGATTGGTTATTATTATTATTACTTTTTATTAACAGGTTAAAATTCATTTATGATATTTTGTTAGGTGTTGGACTATTGGTTAATGCTTTTATATATATATATATATATATATTTTGCTTGAAATATCAGTAGCAAATGCTTTATTCAAAAAACATTTGTTTCATATTTTTTTTATTATTATATTTAAAATACATGTGATAGCACTTTAATAGGTCGATTGGGGTTAACCCACCGGTTCAACCGGGTTGACCCAACCCACTCTCTTTACCGCGTTAGCATCCGGGCATGGTTTTAAAACATTGATCATGAGGCATTGGAATGGATTGGTACAACCAATACCGGTACGGACTGGTACAACCAATATCAGTACAGATCGACCGGTACAACTGGTCCAATGATCGGTCTAACGGATCAAACCGGTCCGATGTTTTTTTTTTGTTTTCTAAAATTTATAAATTGAACGGTCCAAACCGATACCGCTGGTCCGGCCGATCCAAAAAAAAACTTATTTCAAAAAGAAAATGGACGGTTCATTTTTTGTACCGGATCCGGACCGGCCGATGTTGTTGGTCCTGACCAGGATCGACCGGAACTGGTCCGGTCTTCGAGATTCCGGTCTTTGATCTCGAGACTTTAAACCTTGGTTGTTGTTGTTGTTCCCATTGTCCAATTCTCTAACCCATTTTGTCAAGGTCCTTGCAACATCCAATTTTCTAACACTAATATAATGATCTTGCAAAAGATAAAAAAAGCTTGTGCTTTGTTTTTTTAACAGTTCAAGAGTAGTGAAGATTTGGTTTACTGGTAATGATATAAAATTGAATATTACAAGCTTTTACTTTCTTATGTGCTTGTGGCAGCTCAAGTGCATTCTTTGAATGCAGTAAAAAACATGTCCTTGTGTCCAAATACATCTCATTGCAGGCTTGTCCATGACCTAAACAATCATACAACCCTACCATCTCTCTCTCTCTCTCTCTCTCTCTCTCTCTCTCCTTTAATCCTTGTAGTGTCCCACTGAAAACTGGCATAAGATATGGGTCACCAACATAGAAATGGATTGGGTTTAGGCTTAAAAGTTTTAAAAGTGAAGCTTAATCAGGCCCAAAGATCATAATTTTGGTCCAAGTACTCTAAAAATATAATATGCTTGCCCAACAGGCTATGACCTCCATTTTAGGGTCCAGCCCACGACCGAAATCCGTCAATATAAATACAAGGAATATGATCTCTTGATTTGAGAAAGGGTATTGAGCTTTACTTCTGCTTGATTGATCAATTGTATAGTATATCATAATCCACAAAGCCTAAAATTTTTCCTTTCTTTTAAAAAAAAAATTGAAAAAAGAAATGCGGATTTCCGGTCACGAAAGCCAAAATTTAGGGTAAATTGGAACCACTAATTATAGATTGTGAACATTGTTAGCAAAACGCCGTTTAAAACGGTGTTTTTTTGAAAAAAACGCATTTTGTTTTTTGAAAAAAACGCTTTTTTTTTTAAGATAAGGTTTAAAACGCGATTTTTTACGTTTGTTTTTGAAAAAAACGCGTTTAAAAAAAGTTGATGTTTAAAGTTAACCAAAAAAAAAAAAAGTTGTCTGTTGGAAGTTCCAATGACAAATGCGCGTTGGCTGACAACTTTATTTTTGTGTTAAAGGGTTTTATAACAAGTTCCAATAAAAAAAATAATTTATTGTTTAATTATTAATATGTATATATATATATATATATATTGACGTTTTTTGAACCCGTTTTTTGAACAAGATATGTATTAAACACGAATTATTTATTAAACGTATTTTTTACTTTTCCATTTATTTGACCGTTTTTTTTGACTATGTTTTTTAAAATTAAAATCGTATTAAACACGTATTTTTTCCGTTCCATTTTTTTGACGTTTCACGTTTAGCTAACAATGATTGTGAATTATTGATGGCCAGTTCTTGTATAATTGGATCTCAAATTGTGTAAGAATCTTCTTAGATAAGACAGTCTATCTCCATAAGCATTTGATGAACTGAAGGAGTTTTGTTGTGGGTCACAAGACTAATAGCAGGTAGAGTGGTGGATCAAGCTTGGGTTGGACCTATCTAAACTCAAATGAGCCTTTCATATTATAAACCAAGCCCATCCCTAAGAAATATTTGAGCCATAGAATCTAACATAAGATAGGTCTATTAATGGAATTGGTCCAGGCTTTGGCTAGCTCGGCTGTCATTTGCTGAAGAGTAGTGAAATTGCTTATCTTCATAAGTATCTAAACAAAAGGAAAATTGCTTTCATTAATTGAGTTGTTTAGCATATATACTATTGTTGTTGTTGCTAATTATTATTGTTGTTGTTATAATAATAATAATAATAATAATAATAATAATAATAATAATTATTATTATTATTATTATTATCCATTGAAATCCCTTTCAATTTAGGCTACTCAATTTATCATCGAACTTGATCGATCGTATTAAGTCATTATGACTTTTAAAGTTCGATCAAACAATCAATCTATTTTTTTTTTTTTTGGAAACCGGGGTGTCGGGGCCAGCTTGCGAGCACCACGACTAATCCTTAGGGCCCTGAAGTTAACGACCTGGTAAGCCTCCAGTTACTGATTTAGCTAGCATTGATACATCAAAAACATCGACAATCCATTACTGATTCCATAACTAGAGGCATGTCTATATTGGTTTAGATATTTAAGAAGTGGAGTTCTATACCAATAATCATGATTCAAAATTTCCTAATTTAAATCTTCAATTATTGTCTAATCATTTGATCAATGTAGCATCGAACAAAGTCGAACTTTCGGTATCTTTTCTAAATGGAAGTCTTTTTTGGAAAATTAAGATAATTATTTGTGATTAATCTGCATTTTACGGCGCTATTATTTACGATACTTATAAGTCGCATGCAAGATACACTTAAGTAGATTAGTTAGGACTTGTTCGAAATTTTAATAAGAACTTGTTTATGGCCAACCAATATAGGATATATTACCAAATTTGGAGATAAACTTGGCAATTATGAATGCTTTGTATGAAATAGACCTAATTTATTTTATTCTTTAAATGGCCTAGCCACAGTGTACAATAAATTGCTGTAACCCCATATGCCATGAGAGAGAGAGAGAGAGAGAGAGAGAGAGAGAGCCGCATGAGACAATGGTTTTGGTATTTTGAAAGTAAAAGAGTGAGTTTTGATTGTGTTTTTCTTCTTCATCTTAAGTAATTTATTGGTTTTCTTTTTTCCTAATGGTTTAGAACTTTGGATCGTATGCTTTCTTTTTTTGTGTTCATCTTTCAATGTTACCCTAAAGGGTTTTTGTAGGTATGTTGGGTTAAAAGCTTGGAGAAAGTAAGAGAAGTGGGTTCTAGCTACTTCAAATGTGCTAAAAAGGATATATCCCAAGTAGTTTTTCTTTTCCTCGTATGCATGTACCTTTGCAGGTTTTCTTGAGCTTTTATTTTTTTTTATTATTATTATTTTTTATTTTAAAGACCCTCTTGGCAAGAATAGCCGTAGAGGCACTTCAACGGTGGTAGGGGGTTGGGCACAGACCCGACTTGTATATTAGAAAGTAGCTAAAAAACGATACAAATGGGGGACATAAAACCAAACCCCAGTAATGTTCACCGACTAATAAATTTAGTTTAACTTCCAAAAGAAAAAAATATTAATAAATTTAATTATAGCTTTGTTTATTGGTATGAAAAGATGGTGTGGAAACTGTCTGAAGGGTTCATTCTTGATAACCGACATAAATCTAATCTAATGGTAAAGAAAGTAGCAGTTGTTAAACATTCTTCCATTCGAATTTTGTTAGCACAATTTGATCTTGAACTAGTTCAGTTTGATGTGAAAACCACATTTTTACACGGTGATTTGGAAGATGAAATCTATATGACTCAGCCAGATGGATTTAAGGTTGCTGGAAAAGAAAATTGGGTTTGCAAACTGAAAAAATCGTTGTATGGATTGAAACAATCTCTAAGACAGTGGTACAAACGATTTCATCAGTTTATGATTGGTCACAAGTACATAAGAAATAAATATGATCATTGTGTTTATTTTCACAGACTAAAAAATGGATCTTTTATATATTTGCTCTTGCATGTTGATGGTATGTTGATTGCTTCTAAGGAAAGAAATTGACAAGTTGAAGGCTCAATTGAATCAAGAGTTTGAG
>JAUPMG010035511.1:0-14489 GCA_031762675.1 Pachysandra terminalis | reverse complement strand
GTTCGAGTCTTGGGAATGCAGCTGCGCTATGTGGGAGAGCTTTACCGCCTTAGTGGTCCATCCCGGTTCGAATCCGGATTTAGTCGGAGCCATGTGGTTTCCGAACACTGGGTGGTTCAAACCAAAAAAAGAAAAAGCTTGAGATAAAGTAAGCAAGCCTGCCCTTGTCGAACCTCGAACAAGGGTAAGGCAACCCCCAGATAGAACCATGGTTTCAAGGATCAGACCGATCCGGTCCGGATTGGCTGGTCCATATCAAGATCGGCTAGGACTAGTTCGATCCTAAGCCACAATATAATTATTGTATCAAGTGGCTTTGGATCGGACAAGATCAATCAATACCGCTCCGAACTGGCCAATCCAGACCGGTCCAATGACTGGATCAGACCGATCCATCAATCCAATTTTTTTTTTTTTTTAAATTTATAAAACCAACGATCCAATAAGTATCAGCTTGGGCTGGTCTGATACCGACCGGTATCTCTAATCCGATGACCGATATCGTCATTCTGGCAACCGGTATCGCCGTTCCAGTTGGTCCAGCCCATCCAATTTTTTTATTTATTTTATTTTATTTTTATTTTTTTTTAAGAACAATCCATCCAACTTTAGGATCAGCCGATACTGGCCGGTATCTCCAATCAGGATCGGGATCGTCCGGGACCGGTCCGATCCAAAATCCCGAGACTTAAAACCCTGAATAGGACAGCATACGAAACAATAAAACGGGTGAGCAGTCATTTCTAAAACCCCAAGAGCCATATCTCAAACTGGCTTCTACCTTAACCAGATACCAATTATCGGTAATGGCTTTCTACATGTAGGTTTTGCGACCCATGGCACGAACATTGTGACCCAATGCTATCAGAGCCGGTGAAAAGCACGGCACAATGGGCCACAGGCCGTGGTGGGCCTGAGGTCTCTAAATTTAGGCAAGGCAAGGCAAAGCACGACAACTAACCATGCCATGCTGTGCTGGCCAGCGTGCCCACGGGCACAACACTACCAATGTACTCCGAAAATTCTCTTATTTTCTGTTTAATATAGAATCTGACAAAGAATGAACAAAGTATGAAGCATGTGATTCTGATAGATATGCAATATTTTATGTTAAAGGTCAAAAATAAGTAATGTAGACATACTTCAGCCTTGGCCGATATCTTACTAGAGTGCACAGAACTAAAGGCTGAATAGACCCACCAGATTGTTGCTGAGCCCACATTCTTGTCTGCAAAAATCTCGATCTAACATCTCATTGCTTATCAACTCATCACGCAAACAATCCAAAACTGGAAGTACCTGTGATAATAAGAACAATTTGTTCAACTGAATGACTTGCATATTATGACATGCACATCCATGCCTTGTGAATAGGTGATGAGATAGCTGATGCATAGTTGATGAGATATGCATCAGCTATCTCATGCAGGGTTCTAAATGTCAACGACATGTCACCATTTTTTACCTTGTGATACGAAATGTTAGGAGAAATCGCTATATGTCGATTTTTCTAGATGTCGGCAACATGGGGGAAAATTTCAATTTTTTTTGAAACTTTGATTTCCTAAGGTTTTCACTTTTTCCCCCATGTCGGCGACATGTCGCTGGCCAGTCTTCGCAGCATGACCAGTGACATCGACATTTAAAACCTTGATCTCATGCGTAGCTGATGAGTTTTGAACCAACATATGAGGCTAGATGAAATGGCTACACACCCTACCCCTGAAATGCCAGTATAACTCATATGACCTTATTAGACAGGCTAAGGTTTACTGAACATTCTGATTTAAATAACTAATCATTTGATTATATCAAAGATCTGGTCCTCAAAGAAGTCATCAGAAAGAGAGTATTTAACAACATTTAAGTTTTTTTCAGAAATTAAAACGTTTTAACTGACTAGCTTAAGGGACTAACGCAAAGCAAAACTTTTCAGACTTCTAGTAAATTAAGTTTTCAATGCTGAAGCATCATTCTAAAAACACTTCACATATTTGAATTCAGAAATAAACCATTAGATGGCTGCTGCTGATTTCCATTATCCCGCCTGATCAAGGTGCTTTAGAATCTTGGTCTCTGGCAACAGCTGAAAACAACCAAAGTTGATATATCTGTCCAAAGCATCAAAGATATGAGACAAGCATTGTCATGGTCATATATATATATATATATATATATATAATGTAGAAAACAGGAATAGACAATCAACATAGCTACCTGTAATCTTTCAGTGCCTTCGCAGCCAACTTCGTGTACAAATCAAAGCCTCCCTAACACTTGGCTTCAAGGAACTCAGATATGGATCAAGTTCCCTGCCTTTAATGTCAAATGCTGCTTTTGAAGTAATTGTAGATATAGGAATAGCCAAAACATCACGGGCCATCTTGGAGAGAGTAGGATACTTGGAACTCGCGGCTTTCCACCAGCTCAATATGTCAAAGTCCTCGGTCCAAGGCAAGACATGTTCATCAAAATACCAATGAAGTTCGGATTTTGGCTGCTGGCTAGTAGTAGATTGGATGAACTGATCGTACTCACGCAATCAGTCATAACGGTCACTAGAGTTATGATCTCCTGTCTTCGCACGTCTGATAGACTCTTGTTCTGCATCAGCTGATGTTGGATCATCAGTCAAATTCCTTTTCCTTGTCAGACTCTGAGTTTCATATTCACTGTAAAGGCCATGAATGGTTTCATGTACAACTGCAACTTGTGAGTCGGCATCGGCACCATAGTACTTTGAGGAAACAAACTCGGTGAATTTCATTTTATAACGAGGATCCATAACTGTAGAAACTGCTAAGATCAAGAACATGTCCTTCCAATATTTATCAAAATTTTCCAGCATTTTCCTAGCAACATTGCTAATAAAACCATCTGAACTAACTGAAACCCGAGTCAAGTGTTCCTTAAGCTCCCCAAGGCCATCCAGATAAATATTCGAGGTTGGACATCTACTTTTTGCGAATAAATTCGCAACACCATAGATGATTTCCAGAAGGTTACAAACTTCTTCAACCTTCTTCCATTCATCATCAGATGGTACATCCATGTAATCAACCACATCCGGCGAAGAAATTTTTTCCCTTTTTGCTAAGGCCTTCTTTAACATTTGGTGGGTATAATCCCATCTTCTTTTGAGTCGTGGTATCTTTGATGATCCGGGGCACCAAAGTTCTCGAACTTTTTTAACTATCTCACGTATCTCCCGAAAACCATTTTTCACCATTGAATTCAACATGTCACCACAACAATGCAAGCGAAATAGCCTGCCATTAGGTCGAAACTTAGAAAAGTGATCTTCAAGGATGACACCCAAGGCATCCATGGTTGGATTACTCCTCAAACCCACAGCAATAATCTTGTTCTCAATATTCCAATCTGGAATACAAGCAAGAACATCTCCAATAAGCTCATCTTCAGCCAATGGATACAAAGCACTGCGGAAACCAAGAACCCTATTCCGTAACTTCCAGCTACCATCAACAAAATGTGCTGTTAGACACATATATTCAAGACCGTTTTCGGCTTTCCATATATCTACCAAAAGGCTAATTCATTCACAAAGACTCAATACTTCCTTAAGCTTGGCCCTCTCTTCCCTGTAAATTACCAAGCAATCAGCCTTGACTGCGTCGACACTCTCTGCCTTGAATAGGGGTTGAAGGTTTTGAGAGAAGTTTATAAAATCTTCTTGTTCAACCATGTTAAGCCGGAAATAGTTAGTGCAAACCATCTTATCAATATTCCTATTAAAGACCAAATAGGCCTAACTCATCCTCAAAAGTTAACTGTTGAAGAGAGGATTGCCCAAGATCAATGAACACCACATCTCAGTTATTGCTGACTGATGTGGGACACTCAATACGCCCCCACATGGGTGAGCCGGAATGGGCCCAACCCGTGGAGAATTGAAATGGGTGACGTACGAGAACACACAGGGCACATATAGGCGCCCCCGGGATTTGATCACTTGACCTCCCGCTCTGATACCATATTAAAGACCAAATGGGCCTAACTCATCCTCAAAAGTTAACTGTTGAAGAGAGGATTGCCCAAGATCAATGAACACCACATCTCAGCTATTGCTGACCGATGTGGGACACTCAATAATTCCTCCTAGCACTATCTTGATCGAAAACGAATTTGGAGACGATATTCGCATCTGAATCCGAGGACATGGATTTACATGAATCGCAAGCATCACCATCGCTCTCGTGTTCAACAGAATTCGCACTCATTTCCGTATCACTATTGTCGTTCATTTCATTATCCTCTAAGAAATTCAATCAAATAGCAACAGTGATCAGTTGAAAAAAATTACAAAACTTAAAACCAAAAAAAAAAAAAAAGGATCTCAATCATTCCAGAATTAATTTGGAAGGCTTTTGAGAAAATAAAACCCTAAATACTCGCATGAACAAGAAAATTGAATATAGAAGTGAAAAAGTCATTTGAAAATGAAAACAAAAAAATTTGAATATCAAATATTCATCTTGGTGTTCAACAGAATTCGCACTCATTTCCGTATCATTATTGTCGTTCCTTTCATTATCATCTAACAAATTTTTAATCAAATAACAACAGTGATCAGTGGAAAAAAAATTACAAAACTTAAAACCATAAAAAAAAAAAAAAAGGATCTCAATCGTTCCAAAATTAATTTGAAAGGCTTTTGAGAAAATAAAACCCTAAATACTTGCTCGAACACACAAGATGAATATAGAAGTAAAGAAATCATTTGCGAATGAAAAGAAAACAATCTGAATATATAATATTCATCTTGACATTAAAGAACCCTAAAACGAAACTACAGATACAAAATAAACAGAAATTATAGAAAACGCACCTGGCATTGTCGTAAGCGTTATTACAGATAGGTAGTTAAGAGAGTTATGATTCTGAGTACAAGGTTGCAAACCCTAGAGATTGCTTCTGGTTCTTCCCCTTTTGCTTTGTTTTATTGTCCGAGTGCTTAAAGCAGAGAAAATGGCGCGGGAATATCACAAAGAACGTCTAAGCTTTTGGCGGGCGGGCGAGCGTAATATGTGAACTCGACCCGGATCACAAAGGATCTAAATACGTAAGCCCAACTTTGGACAAACTGGGTAAGTACTTTTGGATAAGCGACTTAATGGCTTCACTTGGACTGTGTTTGGCACTGTTTAATTAAGTGCTTATTTTCTAACTTATTGTAACACTTTTTAAGCCATAAATGTGTTTGGTAAAGATAAACGGATAAGTTCTTATCCCCAAGTAATTGTAGAAAATAGCCCTTAAAAGTGAAGTTGTTGAGAAGTAGGTTTCTAAACATTAGTACTATTTTAAGGCCGTGTTTAGCCTGGCTTGGGCTTTTCGATAAGCAATTGTTAAATAAGTGACTCCATGGGCGAAATAGGTTTCTAAACATTAGTACTATTTTAAGGCTGTGTTTAGCTTGGCTTGCGCTTTTGGATAGGCAATTGTTAAATAAGTGACTATGGGAAAACGTATTGATAGTATCAATCAGTTATTAGGTTTAAATCACTGATGTGTGGCTTAGCTGGTAGCAAGTTGGGCTCTAGTGGGTGTCTCTGGAGGTAAGCTTGGAGTTTGAATCCCACTAGAAGCGCTTGTGGCCAGGGGTTTACTATATTTGCTCCCACCCAGAACGTGGATTAGTCCCACACCCAAGTGGGTGTGGGGACACCACGTGGTTAAGACCAAAAAAAAAAAAGTTACTAGGTTTGAAAAAAAAAAGTGTTTGGTATTATGAGTAGCTTAAATGACTTAACAAGACAAACTTGTAGAAATAATGTTAAAATTCAGAGAAAAAAAATATTATTTTCAAATGGTTTAGTTGTGTTCAGCACTAAAAGTATCGTTTTTAAAGTATCACTAATGTTTAAAAACCACTTTCCATATAAATGGTAAAAAGTTATTGAGAGAAACTTCTCTTTATGAGCAATCTTCTTTTATTACTTATAAGTAGAAACTTATCTGTTCATTGTTATACCAAACACACCTTAAAGCGTGCTCTAATAAGTTATACACTCAAACTAACACTTAATCAAATTCTAAGTTGATAGGAATCCTTATTTTAAAAATATATATATATGCAAAAGAAAAAGAGGTATCAGTGTACGGTGCTTATTTAAGAATATATATGTGCATGCACAAATAGTAGTTGAGAAAAAGGGGCATCATAAGAGAAGTATGTGTGTGTACTGTATTTATGCGACATACATCACAGACTGGCTAACAAGTTTCAGAGAAGAGCGGCACCATCGATCAAAAGAGCCTTGGAGATTAGGCCAATCTGATGTAGAAAAGCTGAAGTCGTGAAGCCAATTGGTGAGGATTACTTCTTGATCCATGGTTGGTAAGCTTGAGATCACTTCCTCCATCACACTCTGTTTCTGCTTTCTCCAAGCTTGTCAAGATCGGGTACGCTAGGCTAGACCATTGATTGCGTAGCAAAACAATGGCAGCCATAAGACCAACATATTGAACTTCACTTGCCTTGGAATTTCCATCTCTCTTCGCGTGAGCTCTTGGAACAATATAACTGTTATTGTAAAATCATATAAGTGCTTATTTCAGTTTATAACTTATTAAAGCACTTTTTAAAATTAAAAGTGTGTTTGTTAACTCCTAATGAGTAAGTGCTTACTCATAAGCAGTAGAGAAAGGCTACCCATAAGGAGAAACTGTTGAGAGCAATTTCTTTTATTACTTATGTGAGAAACTATTTCTAAACTTCAATAATATTTTAATGTTGTTTTACTCCTAAGCTTTTATAAGCACTTAAATAAATGTTATTTTTAAACTTTAATAATATTTTTAAAATACTTATTTTACCCCTAAACTTTCATAACCACCTAAATAAATGTAGTTACCAAACGCTAGTTTCTTCAAGTAAGTAGTTTATTGTTGCTATGGTAAGTGTTTCTATTGACTCAATTGTCCAATGAGTGCTTATAAAAAAGCACAAGCCGAACCAAACACAGCTTAAAAATGTGTTTGGTAACACCTAATAAGTATTTACTCATAAGTAATAGAAGAAGGCTATCCATAAGAAGCTGTTCTGAACAGTTTCTCTTATCACTTATGCAAGTAGTTATTTTTAAATTTAATAATACTTTTATAATACTTATTTTACCCTTAAACTTTCTTAAGGGCTTAAATAAATATATTTATCAAACGCTATATTCTTCCGGCAAGCAGTTTATTGTTGTCCGACTAAATGCAGCCCCATATTATCTTACCGGATATCTTGATGATGAAACATTGGATCCTCGGGTTTGCGGTGAGAGAAAGGGAGGCCAGGCACGAGGCAAAGCTCCACTGCACCAACGCTTCGTCCACCGCTGCACAAGCCCTGAGCTTGTTCGTGATCCAAAGTAGCTCTTGTGCTAGCTTCTCCCCTACGTCGCCCTCGTTGTTGCCAATCCTACCTGTTCCCAAGTGCTGCTGCTTTTGCGATTCCATTTCACCTAGAATAGGAAGGAACAAACTTGTGAAGCAAAATAAGATTCCCTTCAGATACGAGATTGCGTAGGAGTCAAGTGGGATCGTGCTGATGAATCGCGTTGGTCACGTGGTCGAGGTCTCATCTGTTGTTTTTTGTAGCGAGCGATAGAGGAGTGTACACGTGTGCTCGAATGCGAAAGAGAGGACCGTACGATTGATCTCTAATAGCTCCACGTGTCCGTCTTTCGCATTCTCATCGACAATCTTAGCTGCCATCATTACCGCGAAGTGATACTTCCTAGATGTTGTGGGGATTTCGTTGATCAAGCCAAATATCTGCATTCAGAAAATGAAGAAATTAAGGGAGAGCGTTCATCTAAAAGCATGCCAAGATATTTTTAAAGTTTTTTAAAAATAATTTTTAATATGATAAAAATATTTAATATACTTAAAAATAATATTATCTTTTAATTTACTCTAAAAGACAATGATTAAGTTTTCAAAATAAGTGTTCACATCTTTCAATTATAATTACTTGCGGATTGCACGTGCATTACTAGTAACATTTTTAAAATACTAATTTTACCCCTAAACTTTCATAAGCACTTATATAAATGTAATTTTTAAACCTTAATAATATTTTTATAATACTTATTTTACCCTTAAACTTTCATAATCACTTAAATAAATTTATTTACCAAACACAATTTTTTTTTCAAATCAACAGTTTTTTGTTGCGAGGAGTGCTCTCCTTTTGCAACTTATCTAATGAGTGTTTATCCACAAGGACAAGCCGGGCCAAATTTAGCCTAAATATTTTATCATATTAAAAGTTAAATTTAAAAATAATCTGACACGTTTTTCTAGGAGAAGATGTTTCAAAAAAAAAAATAAATTGACTAGACAATAAAACTGTTGAAACGTTTTAAAGAAGAGATGTATCGAAGTACAATGCATTTGATTTATAAAAATGCCGTTGGCATGTAAACTAGGTGGCCACTTTCATGTGAGAGTGCTCTACCAACAGTTTTAGACGGGACGACGAAGATCCATCAAAACGATGCACGAGTCCTTCATCCAAAACCAGTTCTAAAGAAGACATCAATGGTGATAAATAAGAAGAAGAGCAAGAAGAAAGAGAATAGCCCCCATACGACCCAACGGACACGATTCCATCTAGGAGATAACGTGGAGATGCAACTACAGAGCAAGGGAAATGATCCATCAAAATCCAAAGCACCCATACCGTCAACCATATTGTTAACATGACCATGTATCTCAAATGATCGATGGGCTTCCACTTCTCGACATGGCCGGAGCTTGAGCTCGACGTCACCATGGCGACAAGCGACTTAGCCGCCGTGTTCACAGTTGACATGAAAATGGGGTTTAAGAGAGGCGAAGGTCTGGTTTGGTAGCTGCTCTGCTCCATAGATAGTCTTGCTTCTTCCATGGTAGGTGGTGGTGGTGTTGATATAGGTTCTTGGAAGAAGGAAGGGTATTTATGGCAAGTCGGGGTTTTTTTGTAATTTGGTGGCGAAACTGTTGTGGTCGGTACGACTTTAATTGCAGAGACTAAAATGCCCTTCGCATTGTGGTTTAGTTTTGATTAATTTAATTATTATTTTGATTTATTACTGTAGCGAGTTAGTCAAATCGGATAGGCCAAGGTTTAAAGTCCCCAACCCGTCCGGAATGGATCTGGTACAAAAACAGATCGTCTTAGTTTAAAAAAAAATAAAAAAATTGGATCGACCAGACCGACAATATCAATTGCCAGAACGATGGTACCAATCGCCAAACTAACGGTACCAATACCTAGATTGATGATACCAATTATCAGACCGTCAGTATCGAACCAATCGAGATCAATACCAATCTGAACTGTTCAATTTATAAATTAAAAAAAACTAAAAGAAAAACATTGAATCAATTGGACAAGTTACTGGATTGGTTATATTGATTGGTCCATACCAGTATCGGTTAGATCGATCCGATCCAAAGCCTTTCATATTGTGGCTTGGAATCAAATCGACTTTGACTGAAACCAGGCGATACAGACCGAATCGATCTCATCCTTGAAACCTTGGGATAGACTCTTTACAATTTTTTTACTTTTATTTTAATCATAATCATTGCATTTGTTGCCCCCTCGACCTTAGGATCTGTCGCAATTGATTTGTAGATAATAACAATCTTCAATATACCCTTCCTTTAAAACCTGAATAATAATATCATCCAAGTCATTTATATAATATCGTTGTTGCCTCAAGGTTACTTGTGTAATTCTAACGTCTGCTAGAATTAACATTTGGAAAGAGCGAAAATGACAGCAGATGAGCTCCTTTTGACGGTTTGTGTCCGGTGTCATATCGTGTCGCGTTTAACGGCCGGAAGAGACTTGGGAGTGGTATCTCCCCGTCAACCTTGTGATGTAACTGTAACGGCCCCTTTCGGGGCACACCTGGGATCTTTTTTGTCTGATTAAACAAGTTGTGGGACCGCCTGTCACATAGAGTTAGGAGCAGATTTGGTATTAGGGGGACTCTTTTAGAGGTAGGTTAGGTTCGTCAAAACCTGCTCCCTTGCCATCTCTACTCTCTCATAATTTTACTTTAAAGAATCCCTTGTGTTCAACAAACACCATTGAAGCTTATGATTAGCAAAATTCAAAGTAAAAGAAAGAACATCGGGAAAGCTTTAGGATGCCTTTGTCTCGGCTTATATATATGTGCTTATTTTAGCTTATAGCTTATTAAAGCACTTTTTAAAATTAAAAGCGTGTTTGGTAATACCTAGTTTGGACTATAAACGAGATAAGCCAACCCGAGTCGAGTTTTGCCCAGCTCAGCTCAGATTCATAAATCTCTAGCAAGGCTCATGCTCGGTAAAATTTTTTAGGCTCCAAGCTGAGTCGAGCTCCGCCTAGCTCGACTCAGGCTCGTAAAAGCTCAGCTCGTAGAGTTCGGTTCATAAAAAGTTCAACTCGTAAAAAGACTTAGATTTATACAAATGCATTAATATTACAGTTAATAATTATTATTATATATTGGTGATCAGGCCGGCTAATTTAATCTCACTTTCCACATGGCACTTTCTTAAAAGCGCGTGTATACATTTTGGGTATAACCGCATACACTGAATCATTCATAAAGCTGTAACGATTGTACAACCGTTTCTTTCACGTGCCAGCTGTCAGCAGTTGCGTATGTTGATTGGTCCATTTGGTGGAAAGGTGATATTGAAACGGCTCAGAGATATCTGACCGTTCTTATCACAAAAAGGCAATAACTTCTCGGAGAAGCAACCTTTTGGAATTTCAGCTTATGTGGGAACGCCACGTGTCACAAACCCAACAAACACGTTTTTTCTTCCCTTTTGAAGTATTCAAAGGACTAAGGACTTATGTTCCTACAACACACTATCTTCTTGGCACCTGAGGGAATGAGAAGCTTATTCTTCCCTCAATGGACCTTATTTTACTCGATGACATATTTAGGGGCATGCTACCCCTAATAGACTTCTCAATAAGTTAAGATTTCAATAGATCTTCGAAGTCACATCTATTTGCTCTCTAGAACAGACTTCGAGTGATTTTATTACATACATTTACGTTTTAAAGGTATTTTGACTCAAGGAAACATCATCGAAGGAGCTTTTTACACCTTCTAACTCAGGAGCCATTCTTGGATCACAACCATAGACTTCGAAGGGCCACTTTTTATGCTTTGATCACAAGACATGTATATTCCTTCTCCTTAAGGAAACCTCGACGGACAAATCTAAGGGACGACCTCGAAAGACGGATCCGAGGGACAACCTCGACAGACAAATTCAAGCCCACGACCTCGACGGATGGATTCGAGGGACAACCTCAACGGGCAATTTTGAAGGAAGTCTTTTCAGGCTAACCACTTCTAGATAGTGAATTCGAAAGAGGTATGTTCCCTCCTGCCAAAAGCGAATTCGAAGGAGGAATATTCCTTCCTCCTGAGGCGAGTTTGAGGCTAACCACCTTGAGATGGTTAATTCATCAAAGGGCTTGTCATCCACAAAAGACTAAGGATTCTGTCCTCCTCACACAGACTTGGGTTTACCCCATCAAATGCAGTCTTTTATGCATCTGAATTACCAACTAGGACTTGAAGTCACGTTTAATCATTCTTAAGAATTGATTTCGAGTCATACCTCGGGAATTTCACTTCTAGAAAGCAAATCCCCCGTGAAAAGAGCTTTAGAAGTTGAAAGCACGCCATCTCCAAATGTATTTCATGAAGATAGGTTTCCCACGACCATTGAAGACGTCCTCTCACTTCACCTTATAGGAATTCACATGTTTACTTCTGATTTCATCCAAGTAGAAGACACTCGGATTGGTCACTATAGCTATGAACCTTAAGGGATTTCAAAAAAACCTCATCTTTATAGGGACTATTGATCATGAAAACGAATTCCCTGATGAGACACTTAACCTCGAGTTCTCTACATGGGTAATTCGAGAATACATTGATCACCCTGTAAATATATAGTTGTTCTTGATTTCCTTGGAAGGAAGATAGCCGCCAAAGGGAGTTCTCCTTCGAAACATACGAATTCAGCAAAGTACCTCATGCATTAAATTGTCCCCTAAAAAAAGGTTGATTAGGATAGATTCTCATAATGGAAAGCACGTGGTAAAAATCTCACTGACTTATAATATCTGCTTTTAACTTATCTAAAATGGGTTTTGTCTTATCTGGAATGGCGGCAAGAATGGTGACGCTGCTCTTTGGAATTTGTATGAAAGTGATACACGTCTCATGATCTGTGTTGCTCAAGTTCCAAAGCAAACTTTCGCAGAGCAGTTTTTAAGGTTTGAAATGATTTGGTCTTTTTCTCTGGAAGTAATTTAGCCGTGCTGAAAAACACGTGTCCCTCAAAATATTATCCAAAACCACGTGTCGCTCAAGATTTGCTTAGCATGTAAGGGTCCCCCTCTAAATGCTTAACCGAGTGACACTTGTCCCATAAAGAGTGACAACACTCTCTACAAATACCAGAACCCATCCTCCATTGAAGAGGATCTGAAGCATCTGATCAGAGATCTGAATTAAAAACCAAAGAGCTCTGAAACCTGAAACAACAATGAGTAAAGACACTGAAAGAGAAAGAGAGTGGTCTTCAACCTGTGAGGTTTTATTGCTCTGTGATTGCATTTTAACTACATTCTTCAGTTATTGCAACATTCCCTTCCTTCTTGCCTTTTCTCTCTGTCTTCTCTACAGATCAAAGTTGACAAGGAACGCTCTTGATAGAACAGCTACGCGACGGTTTAGGCTGTCTTGAGACAGACTTCCCTATCTTTTTCTCTAGGTAGATAATTGTATTGGTCCAAATGAATCAGTTGTCCTTCTGTTCTAATATATTTAATCTTACAAATCTGTCATCACCAATATAATATAATATGTTAACATGTGTGTTTAACATTAATACATATTATAAGATCTAAGAATATGAACGTATAATCTTATATACAAATCGAGCCGAGCATTAACCAAGTCGAGCCTACCCAATCTCATTAATAATGAGCTTTTTCTTAGGCTCATATGAGCCGAGCCCAAGCCTGAGCCAAGTTAGCTCGGCTCGTTGACAGCCCAACACCTAATGATTAAGTGCTTACCCATAAACAGAGGAAGGCTACCCAACAATATGGCTGTCAACGAGCCGAGCTTGAGCTCAATATTTAGGCTCGAGAGCCGAAACTGAGCCCAAAAACAGGCTCATTATTTTAATGAGCTTGAGTAGGCTCAGCTCGGTTAAAGCTCGGTTCAGTTATATATATATTAGTCATTAAATACAAAATTAATGACTTGTGTAAACCCGAGTCATGTTCAAGTCAAATACTTGGTTATTGATATTTGATTTAAATACAAAATTAATGGCTATTAATAACTCGTGTAAATACGTGTCATGTCTAAGTCAAATGCTTAGTTATTAGTATTTGATTTAAATATAAAATTAATGACTTGTGTAAACACATGTTTAAGTCAAATACTTAGTTATTGGTATTTGATTTAAATACAAAATTAATGATTCGTGTAAACACGACTCATCACGAGCCGAGTCGAGCTTTTCCTGAGCCGAACTTGAGCCTGAGCCTTAAAAAATAATTAGCGAGCCTGAGCCCGAAATTTTTTTCCAAGCTTGAGCCGAGCCCGAGCCTGATCCAAATTTTACGAGCCTAAGCTGAACTGAGCAAAGCTCGACTCATTTATAGCCCTACCCATAAGGAGAAGCTATTAAGAACAACTTCTCTTATCACTTATGCAAAAGTTATTTATGAACTTTAGTAATATTTTTTATAACACCTATTAAATGTTATTTCTAAGTTTTAATAATATTTTCATAATACCTATTTTAGCCCTAAACTTTAATAAGCACTTAAATAAATGTATTAACCAAACGGTATTTTCTTCAAGTAAGCAGTTTATTGTTGCTGTGGATAGGTGCTCACATTGAGCCACTTATCCAATGAGAGATTATCCAAAAGTACAGGCCAGGCCATACCAAACGCAGCCTTGGAATATAGAAAGAATCGCCTGACGAATAGCTTCATCCATGGATGACTAAGTATTTTGAGTAATTTACAGATGGATGTACTGAATATACAAAAATTTATATACACTCACCTTTTTCTTTCATGGTGAAGTGCACACAGACCTTGTTCAGTATAACCTCATTCACAGATCAGCCTGCTCTTGAATCATACCTTCTAAATCTGCAGAAAGTTAAAAATAAGATTAACAGTTTTTGTTTTTATACAGACAGCTAACTATTACTAGTATTAGACAAGCCTACCATTCAACGCCACTCTAATGGTAGTGGAAATCAAAGAAAGACAATGAGAAGGTGTGTGAAACTATGGAGGCAATTCTGTTGCTATAGAGATTTCCTCGTTAAGAGTAAATTTTTGTGATTGTTAGGCTGTGTTTGGCCCGGCTTGTGCTTATGGATAAGCACTCATTGGATAAGTTGCTCAATGGGAGCACTTATCCACA
>JAUPMG010035500.1:0-14489 GCA_031762675.1 Pachysandra terminalis | reverse complement strand
TGATATATTATTTTACTGATGAGAGGAATGTGATTAAATCGTGCACAGTATATATATATATATATATATATATATATATATATATATATCTCTGTGTGTGTGTGTGTGTGTGTGTGTGTGTGTGTGTGTGTGTGTGTATGTGTGTGTGTGTGTGTGTGTGTGTGTGTATGGTTTGCCTGCAGCAAATCTGATCTATTTCATTCCATTTGCTCCTTTTTTGCTGGGGATATATTTTAGGAGAGCCAGGAGGCAGAGATTAAGCAGCTGAGAAAGAGTTTGACATTCAAAGCTTCACCAATGCCAAATTTCTATAAAGAACCTCCTCCAAAGGTTGAACTGAAGAAGGTAAATCATCAATTCCATTTGTTGTCAGCAGATGTGCCTATGAAAGTCTTCTAACACTCCATAGAATAAATTATTTTGAAATATTTTTGCAGTTGAGGTTGTTGAGTATTAACAAACTCTTAAGGAAACCTTAGTTCCTTAGATATTGTTATATAAGCCAAGGTTTTTAAATTCTGTTGAAATTTTGATTTTGTTCCTGTAGGCAAAGTCGAAACATAAAAAATTTCGCTCTGAAAAATTTCGCCCGAAATTTCCAGAAATTCTGGCAATAAGTTTCAGAAACTTTCATTCAAATAAAATTTTCAGTAAAAATATTAATTTAAACAAAATTCTCAAATTATTTCATCAAAATCATTGAAACTTTGTTGTGAAATTTCGGTATTTTGATGAAATTTTGTTATTAGTTTTGTATAAATAAAAAAAATAAAAAACTTGTCAAAATTTTGCTGAAATCATTGAAAATTCATGAAATTTTGTTTTGGTCCTCCTTACCGAAACCAAGGAAATTTCGGTTGTTTAAAACCTTGATATAAGCCCATATATGTAGTTTTTTTGTGCATTTTTTGTATATAACAGATAAATAAATATAGTCTATTCACATTAAATGAATATTTTTCACTTGGTTATCTCTTTTTTGCTACATCAATCTGAAGTCAGGATGCTTTGATAAGAATCTGTAATCCTTGAAGTTACAAATAGGATTGCTAATTACATGTAATGCAGATGCACATTACTACTTGAAAGGTTATTGCTTGCTTTGAATTTTAGGAATACAAGTTTTCTAACAAGTTTATACGGGAAAATGCTGAAAGTGAAGGAAATAATTAATCACATTTTTGGTATTTGTCTTGCTTAGTAAACCATGGAATTGAAAGATCCTTATGTTTATTTGATGTTTGAATTTCTCTTGTATCTCCTTGAGGATGTGCTTCAGTGAACATAGCTGATCCCATCTTTTTTCTTTCACATTATTGGTAAGAATCTTTCCTCACCTAATTTATCAAAAATAAAAAATGAAAAGAATGTTTCCTCACCTATGATTTTTCTTCTCAATTGTTTGAAAGGAGGTTACTTGCTGATCTTAGAACCCTTATAAAGCACTAAACTCATGCAATCACCATTTTTTGAAGATGGGGAAGCAATGCCAATGGTCTTTATGAAGTAGGAGAATATGCATTTGAACCTTACCTATCCAAGTTACAAAACCAAACCACACCCAAATCAAGTTCAAGGTAGGTAATTTGAGCTCAGAACCGAGCCCAACCAAAGTTGCAATCCTGTCTTTCTATTTTTCTGGTTGGCCGTTTGTAACAGTATGCTTACAATAGGGTCCAGCTTTGTGATCCTATCTTTTGTGATGGTTATGAATAAAGTAACGAGTCACATTCAAGTTGAATGCCTTGGTCTATGCTGTTTGCAGATGTTATATTTTTAATGGACCAAACTAGAAAGGAGTTTAATGCAAAACTAGAATTTTGGAGGGGTAGATTGGAATTAAAAAGGTATAAAAAATAAGTAGAATAAGGACAAGGTATATGGAGTGCAACTTTAATACTTCTAAGAATAACGATGAAGCAGTGGTTAGTATTGAGAGGCCAGAGAGTCCGAAAAGTGACCAGTTTTGCTACCTTGAATAAATAATTCACGAGAGAGATATTGATGAAGATTTTGCACAGGATTAGAGCTGGTGGAGAGACACTTAGGATGTTATGTGTTGATACGTTCCAACTGAGCTGAAAGGGATGTTCATGGCACCACTTCTAGATCTGCTATGATGTATGGGCAGAAAATGGGACAAATAAGAAGCAACACATAGGATAGTTGTAGCTGAGATGAGGATGTTTGGAAAGATAAAGGTAGGAACATATATGAGAGCTTAGGAATATTTCAATGGGAGATTAAATAAAGGAGAGCTGGTTGAGATGATTTCAACGTAATAAACAGAGACCTTTAAAAGTGACTGAGACGTGATGGCGCAAATTGAAGGGTCTAAAAGAAAGACCAAAAAGTATTTGGTTGGAGTTTGTTAGAAAAGATATGCAGGCACATGGGTTAACTGGAGATAATTTTTGATAGGTTGGAGTGGCAGAACAGGATTCTTGTTGCCAATCTGAAATAGTTGGTTATGGCATTGTCTTTTTTGTTGTTGTTTTTATTGGTTGGCCCTCTATGCAAGGCACTTGATTCAAGTAGGTTTAGCAAAGGACAAAAGGTATTGCGTGCTATATTCGTAGGTGCGTCGACCATCAAACTTTGGGACAAGCACCTTTGCGAAATTTGACCCCGCAACATTGAGTTTCAATTTCGAAAAGGAAATTTCAATACATGTTGAGCTTATTAGCTAGGTGAATTTGTAAAAGCAGATGGTCATAATGCACCGACACTTAACCAGGATACTTGTAAATGTTAGTTTATACACCTTTTCCTATTTGTTCATAGACAATTTCAGATCCGAGCCTCGGGTTGGGGCATTTGTTTTTGGAGTTCATTGTGGCTTCTTTGTAATCATAGACCAGTTTCAAGAGAAGAGAGCTTGGAGAGAGAATTGAAAGTCTTAATTATTCACTAACTTTTTAAAACTGAATCTTCCCGAAACAATTAAATATTTTGTCCAACAAGAGTGTGTTCTTTGTTATTACCAGAGTGTTGTGTTCAGGCCTTTTTTTTTTTTTTTTTATAATTTGTTTATGAGTAACACCCATGGTATATTATCAATTCAAATATGTACGAAGCAAGGCAAGAAAGAGTCTTACCTAGTTGACTTAGACACCACACCAAGATACTAGACCTCAGACAACATCTGGTAACCACAGTCATACAAACCAATACAACTTCAGCCTCTGCTACCCTCCTAGAATCATATCCTCTAAGGGAATCCCCTCAATAGGTTCTCTCTTTCTCTACCCACCCGTCGCAAATCAGCTAACTCATTAGAGGGCTGCAGAACATGAGAGAAAGAGATAGCCAAGTGATGTGCTAAAATTCTCGCCAACCTGATCCTACAATGGCCGAGGACATCCTAGATTCTACTGAGTATGAATTGCCTTCTACTTCCAATCAGTGTTTTAAATGTTGGAGAAATTTTGTGAAATTTCGTTATCTACTCCCTTGGAGATAATATCTCTTGGGTAATATCTATTTCTTAGGGAAATTGGCGAGATATCGGGAAAAATATTTCTCGAAATTTCAATTTCTCGCCAATTTTGGCGAGAAATTGAGATTTTGTGCTTTATAAAAGGGGGATCTGGTCGACATTGGGGAAATTTTACTCGAAATTCCCCAATTTTGATCAAAACCCCCATCTCTTCCTTTCTAAGCCCATTATTATTATTATTATTATTTTTTTGATAAACGGGGTGTCCAGGCCAGCTTGCGCGCACCACAATTAATCCCTGGGGCCTTGAAGTTAACGACCGGGTAAGCCTTCAGTGGCCCCAAGTGAAACGGCCCCCTGCAGGAATCGAACCCCAGATCTGGTGCTTCATAAGGCATCAGTTTGAAGTGATTATTGGGGCAAATCTGATAAGAGTGACAAGGGAAGTGGAGGATTGAAGCATCATTTTTAAAGATTTGTAAGATATGCTTAACATCTCATACTTTTTTTTAATTGCTTTCTTTTGCATAAACCTAGTTCTATTAAGTTGAAAATGCATGTTAATGCATCTATTCGATGCATCAACATGCATTTGACATAGTTTGAGGGATTTATGATGGATGAAAGTTGAAAGAAGTTGGAAACGTGTAATTTTCGATTTTCATCCCTGAAAACTGAATGAAATGATTTGAAAAAATTATATGTGATGTAGATGTGGATGTAATAATATGCAAAGCTATTTATGTAGTTGGATATTAGATTTTTAGTTGTTTCAATGTGTTTATGACATTTAGTTGTATTTTGACTTTGTATGGATGCTACTTCACATTTTATATTGACAGGATGGCAACGCATATGTTACTTACATCCTTTGATGTTTGTTCATCACTATGCTTAGCTATTTATTGTTATATTTTGAGGTATATGCGTGTGCTTATATATGTTTAAGTAATCCTAAAGTTTCTTCAAAAGATTCCAAATTTTTCTTAGTTTTCCCCCAATTTCTCTCCATCTGGCGAAATATTCTGCCAAAACAAAAATATCTCCCAAAATTTCAACGAAATTCCCCCCCGGTCTCGGTGGAGAAATTACTAGCGAAAGCGATATTTAAAACATTACTTCCAATTTGAGCCTCTTAGCTTTCACTTCCCTCAGACCAATAACTAAGGCCCATATCTCAGCCCAAATCGAATATCCATTCCCAATAGGTCCAGAATATGCTTGAAGAACAACCCTAGAATGGTCACAAAATACTCTTCCCACCCTAGAGGGGCCTGGGTTCCCCATTGAGGAGCCATTAAAGTTCAATTTGTCGGCTCCTATCCTCGATGGCCTTCATGGCGTGTAAACCTCAGAACAAATAGGAAAAGATCTGGCAATGCTCACCATCCATCTCGGGATGGGTTTGACCCGGATGTAAGATATATTAAAAATAAATGCT
This sequence comes from Pachysandra terminalis, assembly GCA_031762675.1. NCBI lineage: Eukaryota > Viridiplantae > Streptophyta > Magnoliopsida > Buxales > Buxaceae > Pachysandra > Pachysandra terminalis. Next base: position 9,609 of record JAUPMG010035500.1, on the reverse strand, counting down.
TTTCTTAAAGTTAAATATATAATTTTTTGGATATATTTACTTATAAAATATATATTTCTAAAGAGATGGTCTTTCCTGCTTCAAACACATGGCGCAGACCTGTGGGGAAATTGCCAAATGCTTGTGTTTCTTTTGGAGAATGTCATGGGTATTAATTTTGTACAAAACTGCAGTCCACCCAAAGGCTCTGATCCTTGGAGGTGCATGAACTCTCCAAATCGCACGAGAGATGGATGGTGAGGACGATCTGAATCCCTATGAATAACCTGGAAGAAGGATCTGGTAGAGAAAACTCCCCTAGAATTGAGAACCCATATCGTAGAGTCATGGGAGGCAAGGTTTGCAGGTCTAAGGTCTCTCCTGAAATCTTCCACCCTTGACCATGATAAGACCATGAGAAAATATCACAAACTCTGACTGCACAATTATGAGCAAGGTAAAATAGATGGGAGTGAAGAGAAGCAAGAGCGAGTCACCCCATCAAACATCCTACCAGTATCTAATCCGAGCCCCATTCCTGATCAAATAATGAACATGAGGATAGAAAAGGGGGGACCAAAGCAGCAATCTCCTTCCAAGGACTTGTACAAAGAAATTCTTGTTTGAATGTTGATATCCCATTACAAGAACTTTGTTTTTTTTAGCCACCCTAAAAAAAAAAAAAAATGCTCCATAACCACTTTCCCCAAAGAGCAGAACTTCGATCCAGGAGGTTTCCCAAGTTCAACGCACCCTTAGACTTCTCCCTACATACCACCGCCCATCTAACCAAGTCATCTGTCTGGTACCCCCCACTCTCTCTTAAGAAGTCTCTGAAATTTGTTGCTCGTCAGCCAGCACTTGAAACAGAGATAGGTAAATACAGGGAGGTTAACTAAAGCCACCTGAATCAGGTTAATTCTACCACCAAAAGATGAGTAATTCTTCTTCCAGGTAGCTAGCCTCTTTTTTGACCTTTTCAAGGATAGATGCCTAAAAACCAAGTCTCCTAGGGTTATCACCTAATGGTAAGCCCAAATATCTCATAGGCCAATCCGAAATCCCACGGCCTAGGACCTCGTACAATCCTGAAGCATCTCTCGACTCACGTGGATCCCGGCTATGACGCTCTTATCTAAATTTCACCTTCATATCTGAGACCATCTCAAAACATCTAAAGATCGACTTAACCCAGAACATCTGAACCTTCTCAGCTTTAAAACATAGCATCATATCATCTGCAAACTGCAAGTGGGACATCGAAACCGGCTCTCTTATCTACTCAAAACCCCTAGTCAACCCCATTTCATGTTCAGGCCAACTTTGATGGCTTTTTTTTTTTTTTTTTTACAGAAAAGGCCAAATTTGATTACTTTTATGTATACAGAATTTTTTATACATCCATTATCTTTCTTTTTTCCTTTTCCTCTAGTTCTCCATGATGCTGATTGATCGAGTGTGATCTTGTAGATCGATGTATGTTTACTGTTGAACCATTTGATATACATTGTTTTGCTTGAGCTTTTAGAGTAATTAGTGTTTAACATGATATCAGAGCAGGAGGTCGAGTGTTCAAATCCCAGGGTATGTGTTTCTGTGTTTATTCAACCACGGATGTATTGTTCCCGTGTGGAGCCCGCACGTGCGGGAGGGTGTTGAACCATTTGATATGCATTGTTGTGCCTTTCTCTAACAGCTTGAGCTTTTAGAGTAGTTGGTGTTTAACATTTACCATGTTTTGCGTCTGTTGATTGTTATAGATACCAACCACACGGGCAGTATCACCAAAGTTTGGAAGGAACAAGACATTTGTTGCAGCATCAGGAAATTGTTCAGAAGATGGAGGATCTTGTTGTAGTCCACGTCCAAATCTAGACCAGAGCAAGTTGGCGAAAGGCTTCCAGTTAAATGGCAATGGAGATTCTGTTGCATCAAAGAAGCCTATTCGAAGATCTCTCACTAAACTTCCATCTCGAAAATCAATGGCCACCAAGATCGAAGGAAAGCCTCGTATCTCAAAACCTAAGACAACAGGGGAAGAGCATGAGAAGATGTCCACAGATGATGATGGTGAAGGGAATCGGAATAACTTGTTGAACTCCGAAGTTGAGGCAAGAATCGACCAGGAAACTGACCAGAATATCAGCGAGGATGGTATGAAAATCCCTAATTTGCTTGATCCTGAGATTACTCCAGCTGAAATCACGATGAAGAGTTAAGCTTGTGGGGGGTCTTTGTTCCTAGTATTTATACATTGTGCAGTTTAAGTTCCAAGGTGCTGTGAATAGCGTGGTATATGTTGCTTCTTGACGGTACATTTGCATTGATTGCAAGGTAAATATGATATTATGTTTGTTCTACTAAATGCTATAGAAATATTGGATAGATATGTAGAGAGTGTGGTTTTGTAGGCTATTGAAAAATCCATTATTGTTTGAAAATGTAGAATTTTAAACTGCACTTGTTCTACCATAGTTATATAGACTGCAATTTGTTCTGGGTGATAAAAGTAATCATATTATCTTCATCTAATCTTTGAATCTTAAAATCGTACTGTTGTTCAATCCAATCTGAGGGTTTGTGATGCATCATCTCTTTCTTTTCATTTTCCATCACAATAGCCTCTACTATAATTTCTTCTTCTGAATAATCTCTTTTTTGTTAGTTTCAATTGAATGATGTGATTTTTCACAACAAAAAGCATGTTCACTAGAGGAGGTTATCCATTCTATTCTCAAACTTTGGGAGGAATGTGAAAAAAACTGCTACTACGTTACCGGCAAATAGAAAACAAGAAACTCTTTGATCAGATGATTTGCTCTCTCTGCCCTGTATATAAAGATAAATTTTGATGGAGCTGCTCGAGGTTGCTCTGGATCGGTGGCAACAGTGGTGGTGTTTCGTGGCCGGCGATGAGAATTCATGATGGCAGAAGCAGTGTACATCTATGATAAGAGACAGCACTAGTAGCCGAGGCTTGGGTTGCAACTTGCAAGAGAGGGCTTAAAGTTAGCAGTGTCAAGAGGTTTGAACCATGTGTGGATCTTGGGAGACTGCCTTAAAGCATAAATCTCTTTAAACCATACACAACACAACCGCCTTGGCGCATTCTTAGTCTGATCCTAGAAGCTCGGAAATACATGAATCAATAACTGTTCGTAAAATGTGGACATTTTATATAGGCAAGCAAATCGAGTAGTTACTCCTTGTATTTTGTCAGTGCCGAGTGATTACCGACTGAGTTGTCAACTTATGCATCTTCTACAGCGGAATGGTTACATCCATTTTTACAACACCATTTAGAGGGTGCCACGTAAACAGTGCGGCCTCACTAAAAAAGATGATGGGCATTCTAAAAACATAAAGAGACTTTGGCGATCATGTACACATGGTGCCCTTTAATTAGTTTTGTAAATATGACTGTAACCATCCTGCTGTAGAGAGTTTCCAACCGTTAACCCATGTAGTTACTTACTCTTCATCAATTAAAAGCAGTCTTTACTTAATAAATAAATTAGGAATAAATAAATTGATATGTACATTTTGCTTGGTCTGTAATGGGTACTTCACGCAAAGGGTAACTCATTTCTGCTGCTGCTTATCGGATGCCCTGCGATTCCTGGTTTCATTTCCATTGTCTTTTGTTTCATTAGGATTAAAAAAAGAAGGATTTAATTACCGTTTGAGATCTGCGAGTTTAGGATTCATTCTCTTGGAAATATATTACATTGAGCACCAATTACCCAGTTAAGTCTATAGACGCAGATTGTGTGTAATAAACCTAATCTGTTGGAATCAGTCCCACATCGGTGGGCTGGTTTGGGCTTTTCCGTTGGCTTAGGGCTAAAGAACCCCCCTCTCCCATATTTAATTATTCCATTCTCAAATACAAATCAGTTTTTGTATGTAAAGGGTATTTCAAAATTACCTATTTGGTATTTTGAAATTTACCCTAGTTGTAATCCTTTTTGGAATGGTGTATTGGTCGTCGGCGCCCGATGACGTAGGTAATATTTACCGAACCTCGTAAATTCTCGTGTTCCTTTCTTTATTATTGTTTTGCTTATTAATTTCTGCAATGCTGTTTGTTTATTATATTCAACAGTTATATTTGTACTTTGGTACTTGGCATATAGTGGGGTGCCGGGCACAACCATTGGTATCAAAGCCAAGCCGTTACGTATAGAATTGTTCATACTTAGGGAAGTTCTGTCTAAGGAGTCTGGGCTTTAAGCGGCACCATTGTGACCGTTCCAGTCTTTCCTGGAAACGACCCTGGTAGATACAATTCATAAGTACGGTACTATTCAAGGCCTTTTGTTTTGTTGGATTGCTATTGGATATAGTATTTTGTAAGGTTGGCAAAAACTTTATCTACACCAACTGCAACAATGGACAAAACTTTTTCTGGACCTACACCAACTTTGAAAGCGTCATCTTCATCTTCAAAGACAACTATATCGAATGTACGGTTTGAGGTGGAGAAATTTGATGGGACCAATAATTTTGGTATGTGACAATGCGAGGTGGAGGATATCCTTTATTAACAAGAATTAGATGTTGCTTTTGGTGATAAACTGGAGGACATAGGCGACAAAGAATGAGAAACAATCAATCGGCAGGCATGTGGTACAATTCATGTGTCTCGCCAAATATCAGAAATATTGTGTTATTATGAGGGAGACATCTGCAAAGAAATTATGGAAGACACTGGAAGATATGTGTATTACAAAGAGTCTGGAAAATCAACTCTGTGTTATGAGGGAGACATCTTCATTAACAGATCATATGTGTATTCACCACCATTATTTGATCTGAGCTGTTTTATCTTTCTGCCAGTCTGAGTCTTAATCATCTTTTTCCATTTAAGAAAAATTTCAAACACTTTATTTTTATTTTTCATAACATACACCCAAGTTTTTCTAGAAAAATCAACAAAAGTGACAAAATAATGCATACCTCCCAATGAAGTAGTCTTGGTAGACCACCACTCATCAGTGTGAACAATGGATTGCAGTGTCGAATTTCACTCTTGTCTATTTTCCCATAATACAATGTTCACAAAATCCCACTTTGCATGCCTTCGTTGCACCTTTTAACAGGCCTTGCTTAGACAATCATTGCAAAGATTTCTCACATGCATGTGCCAATCGCATATGTCATAGCCTGGTTGTTTCTGAATCTGCATCATTCTAAAAAATAGTAGCTGCTAATCCAATAATTATACTACCTTGAAAGTAATACAAGTTATTTCTTCGAACTCCTTTCATCACTACAAGTGTGCCTGATGTCTGTAACCTTCAAGGTTCCATCTTTCATAGTAATAGTAAGCCGTTTTGATTCTAAAGCTCCCAATGAGATGAGACTCTTTCTCAGACTTGGAACATATCTAACATCAGTCATGAGTTTAATAGATCCATCTTGACACCTCAAATGTATTGAACCTACCCCAATTGTTTTACATGCATTATCATTACCCATATAAACAACTCTACTGTCTAACTCTTCAAAATTAGAAAACCACTCCCTATTGGGACACGTGTGATAAGAATAACCAGAATCCAAAATCCACTCACTAGAGTAACATACCAAAGATGTTCCAATTAGAGAAAAATCTAACCCGCTACCTTCGTACTCAACCACGTAAGCATTAGAATGTGTTTTTCCCTCATTCATCTTCTGTAGGAAAATCTTTCTTCCAATGTCCTTTCTGATGACAAAATGCACATTCATCTTTAGCAGGATTCCCTCGAGAATTACTTCTCTTTCCAGGTTTATGTCTTTGAGAACGTCCTCTTACTGTTAATGCTTCTGCTACTATTTCTTTATGGACCCTCTGATCCTTATTTTTTGCATTCAATGTTAATTAATGTAGTACAAACATCATCAAAAGTAACTTTATCCTTTCCATACAACAAGGTAGTGGTGAGATGATCATATTCATCAGGGAGAGAATTCAACAATAGCAAGCCTTGTCCTCATCTTTAACTTTTTCATCTAAATTCAACAAATTGGCCAAAATCTTATTAAAAGCATTTATGTGGTCATTTATAGAAATACCTGGTTGATACTGGAAGAAGAAAGTTTCCTTTTCAAATAGAATCGATTTTCCAGACTCTTTGTCATAAACATATCTTCCAATGTCTTCACAATTTCTTTGTAGATGTCTCCCTCATAACACAATATTTCTGATTTTTAGCTAGACACAAACGAATTGTACCACATGCCTGCCGATTGATTTTTTTTCTAGTCTTTGTCGTCCATGTCCTTTGGTTTATCATCAAGAGCAACATCTAATTCTTGTTGATAAAGGATATCCTCCACCTCGCATTGCCATATACCAAAATTATTGGTACCATCAAATTTCTCCACGTCAAACAGTGCATTCGATATAGTCGTCTTTGAAGATGAAGACGACGCTTTCGAAGTTGGTGTAGGTGCAAACAAAGTTTCATCCATGAATAGTACTCTACTGATGAATAGTATCTACCAGGGTCATTCCCAAGAAAGATTGGAGGGGTCACAATGGTCCCGCTTAAGACCTAGGCTCCTTAAACAGTACTTCCCCAAGTATGAACAATTCCATACGTAACGGCACTATTCAACTTGGCTTTGATACCAATGGTTGTGTCCGACACCCCATTATATGCCAAGCACCAAAGCACAAATATAACTATTGAATATATAAACGAAACAAACAGTATTGCAGAAGCTAATAAACAAAACAACAATAAAAAGAAAGGAACACGAGAATTTACAAGGTTCGGTAAATGTTACCTACTTCCTCAGACGCCGACGATCAATACACCACTCCAAAAAGGATTATAACAAGGGCAAATTTCAAAATACCAAATAGGTAATTTTGAAACACCCTGTACATACAAATACTGATTTGTACTTGAGGATGGAATGATTACATATGGGAGAGGGGGTTCTTTATATATTTGCTCTTGTATGTTGATGATATGTTGGTTGCTTTAAGAACATGGAAGAAATTGACAAGTTTAAGGCTCAATTGAATTAAGAATTTGACATGAAAGATCTTGATGAAGCAATGAAAATTCTTGGCATGGAGATTTGCAGAGACAGAGTGAGAGGCAAAGTTAGACTCAGAAACAATATTTGAAGATGGTAGTACAACGTTTTGGAATGAATGAACAGACTAAACCAGTTAGTACTGGTGATGCACAAACTGGTAAATGACCAAGTGTCAATTTTCCAGGGAAGTTTGAGCAATCAAAGGATTCGAATACTTTCCTTCACTGGCCTAAATCAAAGAAAGACCGTTCCAATGAAAGGTTTCTTTTTACTAAGGATTCAATAAAGAGAGAAAAAATGTAAGATCAGTCAGGAATATTCAGAGAGACAACATAGAACTTAACAGATTTCAGAAAAGGGGATTTCTAAGACAAATGCTCTGCAATTCTCAGAGATTGTCAAATGCTCAGAGATCCGATCCCTCTTTATGATGCCTTATCCCCCTTTTATAGCTTCAGACTCATTATTTAACTGTTCGTAACGTTTCATGAACGGATTGACAACGTTTGATTAATCAGGCGTTTTGATTTAAATATTCAATATTCAAAACGTTTAATTCAATATGCAACGCTTCAATAAAAGCTTTCAAAATGTTTGGTTAAGTTAATGAGCATAACATTATAAAAGTGATGATACATTACTGTTCTGTATTGATTCAAGTCCTTTAATGCTACAAGATCTTCGAGAGTCTTGATAAGACTTATCTCTCTGGCCCTCCATTCTTGAAAGTCTAATGTTTATTTTCCCCCTATGTTTTAGGTGAATGACTTCAATTTCGAGTCATAACTATGATTATCTCGAAAGGTGTTTCAGAATATCAATGATTTTTGAGATAATAACTTAGTTATTTCGAGATGTTTTCTCGAAATACATAACGATGACTATTTCGAGATATAACTTTGAAATAGCATTATAATGATGATTTCCCATATGGGACATTATAATACTTATGAAGACAAATTGAACCTCTCGAGGTGGCTAACCTTGTAAATGCTTAAGTGTTTCGAAGGTTCTCTTTCGAGAATATGATTTGAAGTCTATCTTTAAGTAGGATTTCGAAATATACTGTTAATTTCGAAATGATTCTCCCTGAATGGGCTTTCTTTAAAATACACTTTATTAAGTAATATTCAGAATTCTAGTTTACACATTCTTTGGATGTATAATTACACAATTGACCTTGCCACATGTCAAAATATGATTGAATTAAGTCAATTTCCAAATTGGCTCATCATCAGTACTCCACTTGCTCCTCACTTCAAGCTTAGTGCATCCTTGTCTCCTACGTCAGATGTGGAACGCAAGTATATGTCGCAAGTTCCTTATTCCAGTGCAGCTTGTAGTTTGATGTATGCAATGGTTTCTACTATACTTGATATTTCACAAGCTATTAGTATGGTGAGTAGATATATGCATGATCCTGGCAAAGAACATTGGGAAGCTGTGAAATGGATTATGCGATATATTTTGAATACTGTTGATATTGGTATAGTATTTGAGCAGGATAATACTATTGGTCAATGTCTTTGGATATGTTGATTATGGTTTTGTAGGTGATTTGGATAAACATCGGTCAACTACTGGCTATGTGTTTACACTTGCTCAGTGTCCAGTGAGTTGGAGATCTACTTTACAATCTACTATTGCTTTGTCTACCACAAAAGCAGAGTACATGGCAATTTCAGAGGCTGTTAAGGAAGCTATTTGTTTGCAGGGTTTACTTAGGGATTTGGGAGTTGTTCAGAATCGTACTATTATGTTATGTGATAGTCAGAGTGCTATTCATTTAAAAAAGAACCAAGTTTACCATGCACGAATGAAGGACATCGACGTTTGAATTCACTTTTTGCGGGACAAACAATGAAGACAGAATACATCTTCAGAAGATAGCTACAACTGAGAATCGTGTTGATATGTTAACTAAGGTGGTGACATCAATTGAGTTCAAGCATTGTTTCGACTTGATTAATATCCTGCAAGTTTGATTAATTTGGAAGGCCCCGATGATGTATGATACTTTAAATGATGTTTGTGGCTGAGAAATTTGTTGAATTTTAACCAAGGTCGAGATTTTTTGGAATCAGTCCCACATCGGTGGGCTGGTTTGGGTTTTTCCTTTGGCGCACAGCTATATAAATCCTCTCCCATATGTAATAATTCCATCCTCGAGTACGAATCAGTATTTGTATGTAAAGGGTATTTCAAAACTACCTATTTGGTATTTTGAAATTTTCCTTAGTTTTAATCCTTTTTGGAGGGGTGTATTGATCGTCGGTGACCCAGGACGTAGGTAACATTTACCAAACCTCGTAAATTCTCATGTTCCTTTTTTTATTGTTGTTTTGATTATTAGTTTCTGAAATGTTGTTTATTTATTATATTCAATAGTTATATTTGTGCTTTGGTGCTTGGCATATAGTGGGGTGCCGGGCACAACAATTGGTATCAAAGCCAGGTTGAATAGTGCTGTGTCACGCCCCGAACCCGTAACCCTGATCCCCAGGTGGAAAGACATGAATCACGAGACGCGACCTTCGGGATCCATTTCTGGACCGCGGATCAGCATATCATAACCAAAGATAAAATGAATTA